>JAFREQ010000222.1:0-207196 GCA_025331565.1 Holacanthus passer | reverse complement strand
ATCACTTCACAGATCAATAAATGAACATTATGTGTTTGTGTCAATAACAGAAGACTGATCAATATCGATCCTAATGATGGCAGCACAGGCAGTCTTCAGTATTTTGGTCTCTTCACGTCCACCCTGAAACATAATCACAGGGTTACTGACCGTTTCCTGTTTGTTTACTGGCTGCTCTCTTCTGATTGGCTGAGCAGGTGATGATGAGCTACAGAAAACCAGAAGTACTCACCCATCAGCCTCCATCTTCTTCCTCTTCTCAATGATCTGAAACACAGAGACACACATGAACACTCACTTTACAGTCTGTGAACAGACTGTTTTCTATTTCCAGGCAGCAGACAGTCTCTGTACAGTCTGTTTCCTCCAACACTCAGGCTGAGTCTCACCGCGCTGATTTTCTTCCACTGTCGGTCCAGTTCTGCCTTCTCATTGGTCTCTTTAAAGCGTCGAGTCTTTCTGCCCTCAGACATCTTGATGCCGTACTGGAAGGCAGCCCTGCAGGGACAAATTTCATCAGCAACACACAGCACAGGAAGTCCAGCTGCAGGTCCACAGAGCAGCCAGAGTCTCCACAAAACCTCAGCCCTGATCAGAGCATCTGGACGACGGTTATCAACTGTTTAACTTGGGTTTTCTTCATCTGTGTGTGTTCACAAGGATGTTTGTCATGTGACTCTTCTTCAGCACAAAATGGACCAATCAGGTGCTGCCTGCCTCAGTCCAAAGAAACTGAATGAAGGATATGTGAAATTCATTTTAGCTTTTGACCAAATCAATGTGAAATGAAACTTATTGATTGAAGTCTAAGAACAGAATCGAAGCCGTCGGTAGCTGCTGTGTCGTCGCACACCTCTCCTGTCAGTCACAGCTGAGGGACAAACAAAGCACCTACTTGGGCAGCGCCTCCTTGTTGTTCATGTAGTCTGAATATTCCTCCTGAGTGTCGAAGTCCCACCGACCCAACGGACCCTTTTTATTCCCCTGAAACACACAAACACACCACTCACTTCCTGTTCCTTCACATGAAAATGACTTCAACACTTATCAACAACACAATCACTGAGGTAAGCTGCAGTGGAACAGCGCCCCCTACTGCAGCTTTACTGAAAAGATAAACCTAAGATAAGATAAGATAAACCTTTATTCGTCCCACAGTGGGGAAATTTGCAACATTAACAAAAACATTAAAGCCTGCTGACAGACAGATATCATCATTAATATTGTTATTAATATCAAATAGAACGTTCTCGGCTTCTTCACATAGAATTCTGTTTCTGAAGCGACTGAAGTACAAGCAGTTATTTCTCAAACTGAGGTCATTGTAACAGAGTAATAAACTGTGTCCACGACTGTGAGTTACACTGTCTCCACTCACAGTCTGTTGAATTAGCTGTTAGCTCCTGTTAGCAGTGTATCGTGGATGAACTGACAACTGTCACTAGATCACTTTGATCCTGAAGAAAAGTTCAAAACAGGATGGACCTCACAGATACTGAAATCCTCAGGAAATGTTTCATGTGTGTGATTTCAGGTCTGACTCAGTTCTGATTCTGAGAAGAAGAAGCTAAAAGTGAACGTTCAGAATGAATTGAGTGTTAACAGGGCAGTGATGCATACTGGGAGTAGTAGTTACCTGGTCCATCTTACTGTAGTCCACCTCTTCATCACTGTCCACAGCCAGGTCATCCATCCTGCGCACGCACGCACACACACACAAAGACTCAGTCAGACATGTAATTATATTAGTATTTTAACTGTGTGTGTGTGTGTGTGTGTGTGTGTATCTTACGTAGCAGGGTAACACTCTGCGTATGAGTTTGATCCTCCAAAGAAATCTCCGAGCTGTTCTTTACTGCCGTCCCTCCTCTGAGAACCAGTTCAACAAGGTTAAAGAACAATACTGCACACTGTACTACAATACAATACTGTACACATGCTACACACAGTACTGCTCTCTGTATACAAATACTCCTCATGTGTTACAGAAGGATATGGTTCCTGGCTTGGCCATTGGCTGCCGGCTGCTCCTGCAAACTTCTCATTGATCATCTTGATCTGTTCTCTGACTGATCCAGGACCTGAGAGACAGACAGGCAGAGACAGAGAAAGACAGTTAATGAGTCTCGTTAGCGAACTAGTTTCATGTTAAAGAGGAACTGTGAGTTTCTGATGTGTTAAAATCTTTATTCTGATCACATGTTTATAAATCAATGATTTACCTGTATCCACCTCCAGGACCTAGAGACAGACACAAACAGAGACAGACAGTCAGCTTCAAACAACAACAGTAAATACATAAACACCCGTCTGCCAGTCAGTCCGTCTGACCTGGTGTTCGTCTCCTCGTGGTTTCTCAAAGTAGCTGTGTCTCCTGCTCTTGCTGTCGTCCTCTCTGTCTCTGTCTCGCTCCCTGTCCCTGTCCCTCTCTCTGTGTCTGTCTTTGTCTTTGGCAGGTTTAGAGGACGAGCTGGTGGACAGGATGTAGTCACCCACATCATCAAAGATACTGAAACACAAACAGAGACACAGAGTTAGACAGAATTGGAGTTCGAAAGCGTTACTGCTGTGTGTTGTGTTGCTGTGAACTGACCTCAGATCAGCCTCAGGTGCCCTCTTCTCATCCAGTTTACCTGAAACACAAACACAGGTATTAGTTTTCCACCGTTACCGATGATCAAACATGACTCATCTTTGATCTCCACAGACAGCAGCAGGTCTTCTGACCCCCTCACATAGTTCTCATGTGCATCTCTAATGTTTCACCACAAAACAGGAAGTGCTTGTAACTTGAGTTTACATGGTCCAATGTGGTGTCATCTGTTTGACAAGAGTCTCATCCTGAAGTGATTGTGCCACCTACTGGAGACAGGAAATCAGCCTGGTGTGACAATCATCCTGACTTGTGGCTCTGTGGGTGTTTGTGTAAACTGATGTAAAAGATGAGCAGGGACTGAGCTTCCCAGTAATATTAAATACTGAAGCTTTTTACTTTTTGTCCATCATGTTGCAGAAGTGAACTTTTTATTTCATTTCTTTTTGAGTTCATGTTTTTATTATTTTAACATAGAAGAAGGGAAAAGCTGCTTTCTAGTCAATTTCAATCACTTAACGTTCTATACTGTCACTGCTTCACGTTGTTTTATCAGAATATCAACAGGACTGAAGCTTTTGAGTCCCACTGAGTCCAGCTGGGACAGCGAACACATGGAACCAGCTGCAGCTGTACATAATTTTACCTTTGTCCTTCTTCTTGATCTTCTTGTGTCGGGTTCCCTGTCTGAGGTAAGACAGGATCTGAGTCAGCTTCGAGATCACGATGTCGTTAGTGGTCAGAGTCGTCTGAGCCTGAGAGACACACACACAATATCAGTATCTAATAAACGACAGCGATCATCTTCAGACATGTTCACATGGACCCGGCTTCTTCGGTCCAGGACCAGAGGGCTGTACTACGAAGCGAGTTTAACCTACTCTGATTTAACTCGGGGTTACCAAGGCAAGTCGGGGTCGACAAACTCTGGTTGTCTCAGCTGGAGTTAATCGGTACCACGACGGTGATGAAGATGTTGGTTTGTTGAGTCCATGTTAACTTAATCTGAGTCTGTGCACGTCCGTGGGCTTACACAGAGTAACCTCGAGTTAACCACAAACATAAACTGCTCCGAGCAGTTTACAGATGCAGTGTAAATTGCCATGACAACACACCTCGAGTAAAATCCATCCAACTTCGTAGTACGAGTTAATCAGGAAGTTACCCCCGACGTCACGAAGTTACTCCTGAACTGCCCCCGATCAGCCGGTTACCTCGCTTCATAGTACAGGCCTCAGAACTGGAACATAAAGCTAGAGCTGCTCCCTGAACATGAAATATCTGGATCAGCTGATGATGCATTCAGCCTCATCAGCTGATGCCACAGCTGAACTTATTGGGGTCATATGTGACGCACAACACAAAACACATTAGATAATGAACATTAGTTAATAGTAAAATAGTGTAAAATAGTAAATTGAAGTTACACTAAGATAAAGAAAAATACATCCAATACACTTACGTGAAGTAAAACAATACATTCATATACAATTCAAAGCCAGTCAACAGGGCACACACATTTAGACAGAACACTAATGAAATATCAATATATAGATGATGATTAAAAAGAATGAGATGAGATGAGAAGGAGCTCTTCCTCCTCCTCTTCATCAGTCCTCTGCAGGCTAATAAATATCTCTGCTCTTCTTTTTAAGGGATGACTTATTCTTTATTAGATAGATAGATATTAAGAGCTCAGTTATTCCAGTTTGTCTCTGCAAGGACTGTTTTGTCAGAGTTAGTCCTTCTGCTGGGCTATAACAATATGAGCTACTCAGAAAACTGGTGTGGTCATGTGTGTTATTGCAGTAAAATATTTGGTCATTCTTTGAGTTGATGGTCCTGTTGAGTGAGTCCTGTTCTGTGTGACTTGTAAAGGTTTGCTGAACAAGGCAGACTAGTCCAGGTGGCGCCACACACATTGTGCTGTGATACAGATGTGATGCAGATGTTTACTGTGATGTTTCAGTACCTCCATGCTGGGACAGTCGGCTTTGCTGCGGATCAGAGTTGTCGGTATGTCGGTGTCAGTGAACTCATCGTCCAGGTCGACCACATACGCCATCCTGCCGGGCAGGAAGAGTTCGTTTCTCTCCACCTGACCCGACCTGAACACCACACGATAGATATTCCTACCTGGGGTGGGAGGAATGATGCATCAGCAGGAGGTTGTGCAAGAACACAAACAGACCTCTGTAAAGTCTAATTTTAGTGGAAGATTCCTTTACTAGCACAGCTTTACCCTCAAAATCTCCAAAGTTTCAATGTTTTGGATATATTGTGGGAATATTCTGACTTTTATCTTCGCTAACAGTGAATCTGACACCAGCGTGTTAATGAAAACACATCAGGACAATGAGAGCAAAGAAACATCAACAGTCATTATTACCATGATAATAACTGATGATAATGACTGATGGCTGAGTTACACATGTTCATGAGTTCTGACTCACCAAGGCGAGTCTTAAACTCAATCTTCTCCTCCGGCTCCATATCTTTCCTGAGACAAACAGACAGACAGACACAGAGGTCAAAGGTCAGGAAGATACTTTGAAAGAGTTTAATCAGAACCGCCAACATTAGCAGTGTGTTAACGAGTGGCAGGAAGTGTTGTTATCAGAGGCAGATTCGTTCAAATATATATGGACTCTAAATATTAAATATTAATTGTCTGGTTAATTTGAATGCCGGTGTTTGTCTATTGAGTCAAAGATGGTTTAATGGAGGAAGAAACAACAGTGTAACTAATGTGTGTCTGATCACAAAACACCAACAGAGTAGAGCATCTGTCTACATCACTCAGGTGTTCGGCAGGTAACAGGAGGCAGTTCAACAGATCTCGAGGGTAAATGACAGATAGCTGTTGAACAGAGCAGAGCTCTCAATCAATACGAGTCATCAGTCAGATATAAACTACTGTGACTCATTATTACCAGCTGACAAACTATGAAGCTAATATATCTATTTAGAAAGGGATGATTTTATCTAAATATTATTAATGTTAAATACACCACTAATAATGGAAAAGGTTTCCTCAGACGTTTCTGACAAACAACAAATCCTTTAGGTCTTATTTAAAATTGTGCAAAAAACAAACAGTCCTTACATTTACATAAAAGTTTTACTACTGAAATAACAACTGAAACTAATGAGCTGTTAAAAATGTGGTTTCATACTTTGCCTCTTTCTGGACTTTCTCCATCATGTCTTCTTCTTCTTTCTCTTTACTGGTGATTTCAGCTCTCACCTGTAACACACACACACACACACGTTAACACACTGCAATTAAGCCACATGATCTGTGACTGTGACGTCTGCAGGGTGGAGAAATTCAACAATCACATATTTATACTGACTGTCTGTGTCGCATCATCTCAAATGCAATTTCAAGCACTTAAGTAGAACAAAACATTCACATCAGATTTGAAATTCAATCTCTGGTATCATGAATCACCGATAGAAGAAGAAATATTACTGTTTTCACTATATTGTACATTAATACTCTGTCGTACCCACAGACTCGCAGATATGGGGACATATGTTAGAGTGACGGGCCACATGGTGGCATCCCTGAGCAATTAGGGGATTGATGTCTTGCTCAAGGGCACCTCAGCTGTGTCCAGGAGGTGAACCAGCACCTCTCCAGCTACCAGTCCACGCTCTGTGCTGTGGTCTGAGCTGGACACGCCAAATTCTCACAGACTGAGAAGAACTTAAAACGTGTCAAACAAACTGATGTCAGTGAATCAATTGACTTTTATTTTACAATTGAGTTTATTTCAGACCAGCTGTTTGTTTCCATCTGCTTTCACTTCAAATGCTACATAACACAACAGAAGGAGCTCATTTAGGCTACAAGGTTAGCATTAAGGCTAACCACCTGGAATAAGGTGTGAACAGTCCAGTAACAGATGTTCTTCCTATTGTGTCGACAGGGAAACCGGTCTCACCTTCTGCAGCAGAGCGAAGTCCAGACCTTTCACCAAGTGAGTGTGTTCCATGTCACCTCCCAAAAACTTAGACTCCTGAATCAGCTGACGGCGTTTCTCTGCTGCAGACTTATCTCTGAATAACACACGACAAATATAGGAATATATGTGTACACACACAGAAGTTTCAATATACACTGACATACGCATATCAACACTCAGGACATCAAACCAACCAATACTGTAAGCAGTGTTAGCATTAGCATTACTCACGCCTCAGCGGTGGGTCCTACAGCTCTGTAGTTAGCAGTGGTGCTAATCAGTTCCGTCTCTTCGTAATCTTTGTTGACTCCATCACGTCTCTCTCTTGCTCGGTCTCTGTATTTCTCAGCCAGCTCTCTCTCTCGCTCCATCTCCTGCTGACGTAGCTTAGCATAGTAGCTGCAGCAAAAGAAATCAATAATTAATAACCAATAACTTGATCAGATCACCTTTAGATCACAATGCCATAAACGGCTAATTTTTCTCCAGCTGATGTAAAATGTTTGAAGAGTTTTACTGGGTAGTAAATTATTTATTAGACTCTTCCTGTAACGTCTAACAGTCCATCAGTCAGAGTAAATGTTGGTTCAGCTGCGTTACACAAAGCTCCATGGGGAGGCGCTCTGCCACACTTGGAGGACTAAAAAATTATACCAAGGAAGAGGGATGTTCTTTGTTGTGTTTCAGGCTGCAGCTGATGGAGTTCATTGACCTCATGCAACTTTGAGTCCTGATTCGAACCATCAACCTTCCAATTGGTGGACAACCGCTCGACCTCCTGAGCTACAAAGCTGCCTCAAACATGTTACATCTAGTTAGTTTGTACAGAACTACAGCCTAAGGTCAGAATTTGATGATTTATGTGTCGGACAGGAAGTGGAGTCTCCGCTGGTTGCCTGGCAACACCTCAAAATGGTATCTGCCAAAAATCCACTTGGAGCCTCTCTGAGCTGATACTCTCCCATCAGCACCCTCACCTCTTCTTCTTCCTCCTCCTTGCTGCAGGGTCCTCATCCTCATTATAGTCTCTTGGCATTCTGGGGAAACAACATGAACCAGTGACTTCCTTTATCTTAATCGTCATCATCATCATCGCTCAGACGGCAGCTGTTTCTATGCTTCATCACTCACTCATGGTGTCTTGACTTGGAGGGCGGGGCCGAGGAAGGCGCTGTCCGCGGAGTCATCAGTAGCTTCCTGAAGTCATCATTGGTCAGTTTGGACCTGAAAAGACACCCATGGTAAACACACACTCCTACACTGAGTAACACACAGGCACGCAGGCACACACACACACACACACACTGCATTGATACTCACTGAGCAGCAGCTCTGTGGTCGTCCAGCTCGTGGCCTTCAGGAGCCAGAGGGTTGGAGTAACTCTCAGCTGCACAGAAAACACATGTTAGCGACAGTCAGCAGGGGGCGCTGCAGTAAACTGAGTGACAACGCGGGGTGCTGCAGTACACTGAGAGACCTGGAATGCTACATTTATTCTTGTGACTGCACATTTTCTTTTAGTCTGTGAAGCGGTGCAGACGCTAAACATGTAGGAACAGCGATGCAGAGAATATAGACTCAGATCTGCTTCATCTAAGTCTCCTTTCTTTCTGTCTACATTCAGATCATGTCTTTAACCGAACTTTCAACAGAAGTGTCTGCGGTTTGATAAATCGCCTCTGATCGTCTTTACTAATGATAACGATTGGTTACAGTTGTATCTGGGTCATTTGTGTTCGGCATTAAATGGATCTGTGTTTCTTCAGCTAACAGGTCGGTTAGCACGGTGCTAACGCAGGTCGACAGTCTGCTCATGAATCATTAATGCAAACGTACTTTCAGGCATCGCAGCGGAGCTTCGATCCTCTTCTTCTTCTTCTTCGAGTTTGTTCTCACCAGGAAATAACAAATCAACTTCTGTGTTTTTATTTTTAACCAGCGCTGCTCGTCAATTCGGGTCTTGTTTCTTCTTCGGATCTTCACTCTCTGTTGTGATGCTGGGTTACTTCCTGTTCAGTTACAGCGTAGGAGCAGTTTAAACTTACAGCGCCTCCTGCAGGCCGCGGTGAGAGCCGACACGACTCGGTTTCTTTATATTCTTTAGAAATGAAATAAAACCGAAGCAAAAATCCAACTTAAGGAATAATAATGAGTATTTTCCTCCTCTCTGTTTCTTTCTGGCTCGTATTTAATGTCACATGTTTGACTGTTGCTTCAGTGAGCAGAATAAAAAAACATATGAGCCGTTTTCTTCTCTCACAATGTCTAAAACTGTTTTTATATGAATCTCGCTGCTTTCTCTCAGTGAGAAAAATAAGATTCATGTTATAACTATATTTACGTATAAGCACAACTCAAGACGCTGCACATGATTAGAAAACATTCAAACAGTCACAGAACTGCATTCAAACTATTTTAAATAGTTTCTGACTGTTTGCTGCTTGTTGACTGATTAAATTCTCAGGCGTCCTGCAGTGCAGTGCTGCCCCCTTCAGGTCAGCAGAGTCACTGCTGAAGGCTCTCCAGGACCAGCTGGTGTGTCTGCTGCACTGGAGTGAATTTCTGATCCGGTCAACAGTTATATGAATTAAATAAGTAAAACTCAGGCAGAGGACATTGTTATGTAAAAACGAAAGAAAGTTATGAAACAGCTTCATTTTTAAACATGAGTGACTGAAAACATCTAAAAGTTCCTCTTAATTCTTATTAAATTCTTATTGCACAGCAGCAAAGGTGATAGTGCAGTTAAGTAGTAAGAAAGAACAATTTAAACAGGCTAAAAAAGATATTAACAAATTTACATGCGATTATTTACAATTTGCAAATGTGAATGAAATATGTAACCAGTAAATACACTATGGGCTGGAATTATGCTATGAAATATTAAATACTACATACAAAATATTGCACATTGAAATTGACTGAAATGAAATATTGTACAGTGAATAGAACGGACACAGATGTGATGACAAAAATGTATGTTGACATAAATGTATGGTCTATAGGGAGCAGTGCTGTTGTACAGTCTGACAACTGCAGGAAGGAAAGACCTGCGATATCACCCCTTCACACATTTTGGGTGAAGCAGTCTATCGCTGAAGGAGCTCTCCAGTGCTGTTAAAGTGTCCATTACTGTAAAAATAGTAAGAGTCATTTATAATCACAGGAGAGTAAACGTGATCCTCTCACAGTGAATATTTTTCTATGTTGGTAAATCTCTTTAGTAAAGTAAGAAGTCAGTTTCAGAGCAGACGTAATGATCACAATGATGAAAAATTAACAAGAAAAGATAAACTGCCAGTAAACAGAGTTAGTATACATTGTTTTTAATTGGAGCAGTTTCAGAATCATTTAAATCTTTGAAAAACTCCCTCAAAATCAGTGAATCCCCCTTAAATCAGTGAAGGAGTGAAACCTTCTGACCCTGTCAAACCTGCTTAAAACCTATGTAAAGTTCCTTCGATCCAAATAACTCATTAAAAACAGTGGGATCTGCTTTAAATGCACTTAAATCCCACTAAAATTTCTTGTAAAACTGCAAAACCATATAATTTCCCTGTAAAACACCTTAAAACCTGTTTAAAAACTCAGTCAAACATTGTTAATCTAGAAAAAATAAAGAAAGAAATACTCAGGAAACAGAGTGACATTAATAATATCGAGGTTTATTCATATCAACACATTTACATGGGGGGTGGGGTGGGGTGGGGGGGTTTAAGGTTTGGACTGAACCAGAGTCTCTAGAGCTTTGGCCACCTGATCAGCTGACATGTTGTCCACTGAGACGCTGCTCTCTTTACCGAAATCTGGACACAAAAACACAAACATTATCAATATTATTATAAGGAGATCAGCACAGATGAAACAAACATGAAAGAAAAACTTTTATTTTGTTCAACCTGAAATTAGTAGACATGATAAGATCTTATCATTCACATCATATTGATTTAGTGAAACATAACATTGCAGTAGAAAAGACTGAATCTATTCTGAGGGAAACTGAAGTGTTCTGAAGTTTGGGATGTCATTTGAAGTGTTGAAACTGAAATTAGTGAACTGTAATTGCTGGAGGCATTTTAAATTTAAGTTTGAACCCTGTAGACAGTTTAAATTGGCCCTCAGGGATAAAGAATTTTTTTTTAATTTGAATGAAGTGTTAGCTGGCATCTAAATAGCATGTGAACTGTCAGCTGAAGAATAAGCAAACTGAGAGTCAGTTCTGAAATGGAGTCAGATTTTCATTTCATTAACACTTCAGGGACAAGCACCATAAACAGGCTTAACGTCTACAAATGTTAATTGTTAACACGTGAAATGCTGTGTTGAAGTAGCACCTTAAATAAAAACAATGAAAGTATTCAAGTATGAGTTGAATCAAAGGCAACTGGACTCAGAACTGGTTCTAAGAACTGAAGAAGCTTCTCAGATGAGAAGTGAAATGTCTTCAAGAACCTACAACCAAGTCCAGTTGCCTTTGATTGAACTCGCCCTTGAATAACAAACCATGGATGACTGAGAACCTTCACAGACAACAATGAAAGTTGAACAAAACTATTTGAGGTGTCACTTGAAATGTAATCACTGAAAGCATGTGAAACTAAAGTTTCAGGTCTGAGCCTTGAAAGAAGTTAAAACTTTCAGTTTGTATTTAAATAGTGAAAGCAGGTGAAGTGTCAGCTGAAGAGTAAGAGATGAAAACTGCAGAGAACTGGTTTTAAAGTGGAACTGTTCCAAATACACAACCCAGATTCCAAAAAAGTTGGGACCCTGTATGCAAATGTACATATACACAGAATGCAATCATTTGACCTTTATTCAGTTGAAAACATTTAAAAGACATTAAATGTTCAAATTGATAAACTTGGTTTCACTTTGCATGAAAGAGTCTTAACTTGCATTTGAAGATGCAGGGACGAACTGTGTTTGCCAACAACAGTTGTACGAAATGTTCCTGAGTCCACGTATTAATATCCTTTATACATCCTTTACACATAATATAAAGAGATTAAAAGAGTGAGATACACCTTCAGTGATCAGTACTGTGTAGACTCACCGTATCTGGCCCAGACTTTGGCCTGAACTCCAGAACACTCTCTGATCAGGATCGGGAAGTCTGGGTTGGACTTCTTCAGACTCACATAGTGTTGCTCCACAAAGTCTCTACAAAACACACAGAGACACAATCAGTAATGACATCATCTGCTTCCGGTTGACCTCTGACCTGGAGTCACACTGAGAGACAACACCTGTCCTACACCTGTGATGACATCACCACAAACATGACTCATGATTGATTTAATTGATTCTTAATTTTTAACAAAAAATTACATTTGTATTATCAAACAGTTGAAAGAATCTGGACAATTTAGCATCACTGTGTCATAACGTAATTATGGAAAACTGAATAACTCAGTTTAAAAAAACCTAAAGAAAATAATACATTCAACTATGTGTTCAACAGATTGTGTGGAAACATATATTTGTATAATGTGTCCTTTACCTTTTATAAGTAATTTTTTCTTCGACACAGACTTTATATTCAGTTAATTATTAGTGTTTTGTGTTTTATAGTTTACTGCTGGATTATTTGGATTATTACAGATGTGAAATGATGTCAAACATGAAATAATCAAAGTGACCCTCAACACAAATATGAACTGTTGATAGTTAAATATTATTTCATGCGCTCAGGTCGTTCTGATGTTAGCTGTTAGCCGCTAGCTGTTCTGAGGTCGTTCAGATGTTAGCCGTTAGCCGCTAGCTGTTCTGAGGTGGTTCTATTGTTAGCTGTTAGCCGCTAGCTGTTCTGAGGTCGTTCTCATGTTAGCTGTTAGCCGCTAGCTGCTCTCAGGTCGTTCTGATGTTAGCTGTTAACTGTGTTCAGGTCATCGACTGTGATGCTAAAAGCTAACAGGCAGCAGAATTCGGATCTTCTTATTGGTTTATTTCAGTTGCTAAAGAAGCGGCCGTTCCCGCCTCGTGAAGCCGTCTCGGAGCTCACCTGGCCCCCTTGCTGGCTGCAGAGCTCTGGCAGAGGTGGATGCGGATCTCTCGGAGGTTTTTACTCAAAGCGGAGCCGAGACTTCTCACTGCGGCGGCCGCCATCTTGGCTTCCTGATGTCTGCGAAGGATGGGCTGAGGGTTATTTAAGCCCGGACTTTACCTGACAGGATGTGTATCCTTCCTGTCCCCTGAGTTTGTCCTCACAGGCATCAACTCTCTCGGCAGCCAGAACCCCCGTTTGCATTTTATTCAGTGCTGGAAGGTAACTAAGTACATTTACTCCAGTACTTAAGTAAAATAATTGTACTTTGTACTTCGATTCCACTACATATTAGAGGAAATTGTACTTTTTACTGCAGTTCATTTATCAGACAGTTACAGTTACTTTATAGATCAAACAATTCATACAAAACACTTCAACTTATGACATATGATGAATTGTTCTAGATGAAAATCTCTATATGAAGTAAAATACTCCAGCTACAACATCAAAATGCTGCTGACCTGTTAATATATCAACACTAACACAGCCCAGACAGTCTTTATTATCCTCAGCCACACGCAGTGAGCAAACAGTGAAAACATGGATGTTCAGAGGACAGTTGTTGCTCCGTCTCGTTCAGAGACAGTTTGTTCTGGATCAGTCTGTGAGCAGCAGCGCCCCCTCTCTGTGTGCCGACTCGTCGTTCTTGCTGATGAGACGTTTGTGTCATCTGTAAACTTGGTCATGTGATTTAAGCTGCCCAGTCGTGAACAGCAGTGGCCGAAGCTCATGGCCCTGGGGGACCCCGGTGCTCAGTGTGGTGGTGGTGTTGAAGGTGCTGCTCCTGATCCAGACTGACTGAGGTATTCAGAGGTGATCAGCCAAGCACACTCAGCTTCTTGTCTAGGTGGATGAGGACCAGATGGAGGGTGGTGGTCTCATCTGTTGGGCATTGTCCAATTCAATTCAATTTTATTTGTATAGCGCCAAATCACAAGAAAAATCATCACAAGACACTTTACATACAGAGCAGGTCTAGACCATTTCTTTTTCAGTGAGGGGGCAGCAGGGTCTTCAGGACTCTTTGGGACTGAGTATCTCAAACATCTGAAGACATCCTGTCTCAGCCTGACAAACTATGACATTTTTTCTTATTTTAATCACACTTTAGAAAATAATTTAATCGATCAAGAAAATAATCCCCATATTAATTAAAAATGAAAACATCTGTTGCAGCCCAAAAATATTCAATGCGGGTTATTGTGAAGGAAAAAGAGGTTGAATTTATTGTTAATAAAGAATTGAAGCAGCCAATTCTTAAACCAAATCTGCCTCCTCAGATAAACACTTTATCTATGTAAACACATTTCTTCACACAAAAACTTTAGAAAATATTAACAAGACTCAGTTCAAAAATGTACAAAATACAATTTATATATTCATACAAATACTCGTGTTAGTTAGCTTTATTGTTCATTAATATTAAATAGATCAAGTCATCAGGATAACCTTTCCTGCTCTCTTCCAGTACAGACACTTTGCTGCTTGCTCTCCTCTTTGCTTACATTCTTTTGCTGATATTGTTTTTCAGAAAGTGGATCCTGGATACATAGAAATCACTGGGAAACAGCAAGTTACAACCTTTCTGAATGACTTTTATTAATTCTTCAGTAATCTGTGAGTACAAACCTTTATTCTGTGTCTGGAAACCCGGGAGGAGGTCGAGGACAAGATGGTAAAATCCCTGAGCTGTACTGAGTGAGACTGAGAGGAGAACACAGCTTGAAGACTGAGACGCTGCAACAAATACATGAGCATGATCAATTCATTGGCTCTGCAGCAGCTACTGCACAAGACTACTGACTCCTAGCCCTGAAGTCGACGCTGACATCAGCGTGCCTCACCCATGAGATGGAGTTTATTTACAATGTCAGTATTTTTTGAACCATGAAGATCACTTTAATCCTGAGGGGAGTCATCCAAGCATCACTGGTTGCAGAATGCTTGGTGCCAGACTACGTCATGCTGTTGGGATGCCGCAAAAACAAGAATGCACAGATAGAAGAGCAGTCTGTATCTCCCCCCTCACCCGACCCTCTGATCCACATCACCCAAAGCATTCGTCAAGACCTCTCCATCCCAATCAGAGACCCTCCACCACACTCACCAATCGAGGAGTCAGTAAAGCCGCCACGCTGAAGCTCAGTCAAACTGACTGACTGTTTATTGGAGGTTCCCAGAAACAGAAGAAAATCGGGATGTGGCCTGAGTCATGAATAGCCCAAAGCTGTGGACCTGCTGATATCAGGAAAGTCAGCTTGCTAAATATTTTAAAAAGAAAGTTAAAAATGTATCTCTTCACTTGAAACTTTAAGTCGCTCTGACTGTCCTGATAAAGGCCTGAAACTCTTGTTTGTGCTTTGCCTCACATTTCTTTTAAAATGTTGTATTTTACTTCATTCTATGGACTTTTTAAATTATTATTATTATTCATCTGATTAATTCTTTTCTCTTCTATTTCCATCCTTGTTTTTATCTTATTTTTCTACTGTTATCAAATGAATTCTTATTCTCTTGGTATGTGGCACTTGGTGCATGTGATTTCTTTGTTGTAAAGCACCTTTATTTCTTGGATGAAAGGTTATGAACAAATAAAGTTTACTATTATTATCATCATAACAAATCTTAATGTTGCCTCTTAATTTTCATTTTGTTTATTTTGTTTGTCGTTCCTACTTTTTATGACTTTGGTTTATCCAAAATAAAGTTGGAAAACAAATCAGTTGAAATGTTTGTGCTTGTTATTGTTCTGCATTAGAAATAATAATGTTACAGCTAAGACAATATTTTATGTGATTTACAGAATGGAAACAAACCTGCAGTTTAACTTGACAGTCAAAAACATTTTCCTCAGTTTCATTCTTCTCGCTGGATGTGATGGAGAAACTAAAACAAACATGTTGAAACCAGTCAGCTGGTTCCATTGATCCGACTCACACTGCAGACTTGAAGACATGAAGCTGCTGTGACTCATCTGATCTGAATTCAGTTTGATGTTTTACAGGCGAACAGCTGCTCTTCATGATACACAGAGCAAATTCAACAAAAAAACACAAATAACTCTGAATCAGAGTCTGAAAAATAAAACACTACAGAGAAAAAACTGATCCAGAAAGAGCTTGGAACATGAGACTGAAAACTGTTTGGAGAAAACGTTTTGACACTTTGACACCAGAAAATCGTTAAAAACAGCTGTGACTCAAATGAAGGAATTAAACAGGATGTAATATGGTTTTTGTTTCTGAAGACCTGACGTTTGTGTTTAAAGGAAGTTGACATTTGGGAAAATTCCAGCGGGTTGATGCATACAAAAGCATATAAGTATAGAAACAATAATTCCCTGTTTTTACTGAGGTATTCACTGAACTGTTTCCGTGTTCAAACAGAATTGCAGTTTTTACCGTTCAGTTTTTGTACAGATCTTCTGGAAGGTGGATTCTGTTCCCTTTGGACAGAGTCAGGCTAACTGTTTCCCCCTGTTTCCAGTCTTTATGCTAAGCTAAGCTAACCGGTTTTGGCTTCGTATTTATCATACAGATATGAGGGTGGAATCATCTCGACTCTCAGCAAGAAAGCGATGACGAGGATTTCACTTAATGTTGATGACATCAGCAGCTGAATGAGACTTTGCTTTATTTAGAAACAGAATTATTTGGTACAAATATTGTGACTGTAAATCAGAAAAACTCTAATGGACGAGGAGTTTTAGGAAGATTGAAGCCAACATTTCCACATTTTGATCTTTCGCACTTTTAGGATCAAGTCTAGAATTCAAGATACTTTATTCCAGATATCAAGGACAGCTCACGCTGCTGTATGACAAATATGACTGTGAACTTTAGGAGACATGAAGCTAAATCTGGTGAAAAATCATCATCAGTCGTTTGTTTTCTCGGTTGGCTCTGCAGTCTGTTTCTGTTTCTCGTTAAGAGTTTGTTAGCATAAGCACGAAGTGAGCAAGCTGCACATGCGGCATCATGAGTGACCAATAAAACAAATAAAACAATACCACAGAAAGGAATATTTTTATAATCCACTCCGTTTCCTGTCAGTCCTTCCCTCTCTGCTCCTGCTGGATCTCCTCAGAAGATCCTGACGTCGTTTCTCATTCAGAAGCTGTTGAATGCGTTTGTTTTGTGTTCGCTCGCGGAATGGCGGCATCCGCGGCACAAAGTAGTTCTGTTGTCCTCTGGTGACGTCACCGTCCAATCCCACGATCCGGTACGGGACCTCGTCCACCGAGTTGTTCTCCTTCTTAGAGAGCGGGAAGAAGGAGGACGATGATGACAATGTCGGTGTTGGTTCAGTTTCTGTCAGATTAATTTTAGTTTCAAGGCTCCTCCCTCCTGATTTTCTGTTTGGTGATGATGTGACAGTGACAATCTCATCAGGATCACCTGACGTTGTTGTGATGGGTACCTCTGGGACAGCAGAAGTTCTGACCGGCGCCAGTGTTGGACTTTGACTCTCAGCAGTTACTATGGGAACTGTTGCAGAAGGCATTGTGGGAGTGGTTGTTTTCCTCTTGAATAAATGTGGCGGAGCAGTTTTTCTTGGACGTCTTGTAGAAGTGGTAGTAGTAGTGGTAATAGTAGCAGTAGTGGTACTAATAGTAGTAGTCATAGTGGTAGTAGCTGGAATGATATCAGGAGTGTCAGAGGGAATAGAAGGATCCTCATAGGACGAATACTCGTCGTAATCGTCGTACTCCACGTATACAAAGTCGGTGGTGCTCCTGCTGGTAGGAGGCGGAGTTACAGTGAAGCTCAGAGATGGAGTGCTGATGATGCCACTGATGATGTAACCACCGTCAGACCAGGAGGAAGTCGATGCTGAAGTCATCGTCTCTGTGCTTAAACTCCATGAGCTTGGAGACAAAAGCAAGATAGATCAGTGACTTCAGATCAGGACATGATTTCAATCTGAAATATTTCTCTAAAACATTAAATATTCATTACTAAATGAATATCAAGATTCAAAGTTGAAGAAAACATCTTTAAGTGTGTTTTATTGGAAATTTAACATGCAAAGAAACGGTTTGTGAGTTTCATTACATTTGATTGACAGTTCTGGCAACATTAGCAGACAACTGCACAACTGTCACTAAATCCTGATTGGTGACATCACATTTTTCCAACTGAGCCCGGTCCATTACAGACCAGGGAAAAGCACATAAGCAAAACTTTTTGAAATAAACAGAACTGTTTGGTAAAAAAAGTTTTGTGTTTCGGATGCTGTAACTCATTGTAAAAAAAGATTGAGAAAATATGTTTTCAGGACCTCAATCAACAACAAGAAGACTAAATTTTAATGTTAAGGGGTCCCACAGTAACACTCAAACATTTTACATGAATCTTCTTGTTTTTTGACGGATATAAGTTTCATCTCCAGTTCAGATACCAATGTCCGGGATGTGGTTAACCTAGCTTAGCACAAAGACTGGAAGGAGGGGGAAACTGATAGCCTAGCTCCATCAACAGCAAAAAAGCTACCTTCCAACAACAAGAACAAGAGGATTTCACCAAATGTTGGACTATGGACTAACTGACTGAATTGAATTGAATGGGAAAACGTCTAACATCTTCATGATTAAAGTTATATTAACTTTTATCACCTGCTGTTGGAGGTTGGTGTGTTTGTGCTGCTAAAGTTGCTGAAGTTGCTGGAGTTGTCAGAGTTGCTGAAGTTTCCCTCGCTGCAGGACTTGCAGCACATCTGACGGTATCCAGCGATGGAGCAGTACCGACTCAACACCTCCATCCGGCAAAAAACTGAGCGGTCACCACGGCAACGCTGTCCTGAACATAGTGCAGAAACAATGGATCAATGCATGAAGTGTGACAGCTGATCAGTGAGTCCAACACAATGTTTCCAGCTTTGTTTAGTGAGTTGTGTGAAGACATGATCTCAGTACTGACACCAGAGGTCTGTACTACGAAGTGAGGTAACTGGCTTATCGGCGTAAGTTCAGGAGTAACTTCGTGACGTCGGGGGTAACTTCCTGATTAACCCGTACTACGAAGGTGGATAGATTTTACTCGAGGTGTGTTGTCATGGCAATTCACGCTGCATCTCTAAACTGCTCGGAACAGTTTGTTTGTGGTTAACTCGAGGTTACTCTGTGTAAGCCCCGCCCCTCTGCTACAATTGGTCCAGAAAAATGATTTGACATTTGGAAGAGCCAGTCGATATCGGCACGTGGGTTATGAGCGTCTCAGTCCGCAGGTCGACGGTGTTTAGAGACCGGAGTTCACCCCGATGATGTTCTCTATGAAACATATGGATTTCAGTGTCTCTGCCGGCTTCTGGGTCCAGACGTCTCCGCAGCCAGTGGCCGGAGTGAAGCCTCACTGTTGGACACACAGTGTATAAGTGTAGGTTACACAACACATCTGTCCTCAGTGTTAATGATCAGGACGATTCATACACACCTTGATAGAATATTTGTATATTTCATCCTGACCTGTTGTTAGAGTGAAGTTCTTGTTAACAGCAGCTTTACATTCATTCAGGTCGGTCTACAGCCGAGGAGCTTTAGGAGCAGATCTTCATTCATTAACACAGAGGAACGGCTCAGTTTCACAGATGGAGCCATGTGGAGGCTGGAACTGAATTATCCTCGTTGGTTTCACATATTCACATTATTTAGATTTAGACTATTTTACGTGTCCTTACATCTCAATCATATTACAAATAAAAGAAGAGTCCGTAAGACAAATAGAGACAAGACTGTCCTGATGAATTTACTGTGTCTGCAGTCAACAAGCCTCCCTGACTCTGTTTCTTTACGTTTCTTTAAACTCTTCATATCCTGACATGATCAAAGTGCTTTCTTCCGGTGAAAATCACGGAGCATGAATCATCGAACAGAAACTGTGTCTGCGCGGCCGAACACGCCTCTTTTACACGAACGCGCACAGACTCAGATTAAGTTAACACGGACTCAACAAACCAACATCTTAATCACTGTCGTAGTACTGATTAACTCCGACTGAGACGACCAGAGTTTGTCAACCCCCACTTGCCTTGGTAACCCCAAGTTAAATCAGAGTAGGTTAAACTCGCTTGGTAGTACAGTCCACAGAACTAAGCCTTCACATGTTCTCCTTATAGGCAGCTTTAGAAACAGAAATAGACCCTCTATTAAACCCTCTGTACATCCTCTTTTATCCTTTCATATCCTTCTGTCCTGACACTCTGCAGAATCAGCAAAAATCACAGTCCAAATCAATAAATGTTTAAAGCATCAGCCTTCACCTCAAAAGATCAAAAAAATTGGGATAATGCGCAGAAAAAGCAGAATGAGAAAGAAAAGAAGCCTGAGGGTGAATCAGGATGATCAATCTCAAAGAGATGAGGAAGAGTGTGTGTTTTACTGGAGGAGATCTTTGGTGCTGGAAAGTCTGTGTTGGACCTGGACAGCCACTGAATGATGGAGTTCTTCTGGTCACCTGCAGGGGGAGATAAACACAAATTACAAGTCCCAACATCTCTCGCTCTCTTTCAGCACACAAATGTGTAGTACGTGATTGGTCAATACCTACCACCACAGGGCGGAGCCCGGCAGGTACGGGTTGTGATTGGTTGAGACTCACTGCAATTTCGAACTGAACCCTCAGAACTTGAGCACACAACCTGACGCTCCTGAGTCCCATTTCCACATGATACTGAACACTACAAGCATAAACATGTTGATCAGACTCTGATGTGCAGATTACAAACTGTCAGCTGTTCTGGGGTCATATTCAATAAACAGCAAACAAGACTAAAAGTAATTCCTAACTGGAAACAGGTTGTAGTCCAGGCAAAAGAAAGAGGAAGTAAAAGGCAATTCGGAAAGAGGAAGCAAGAGGAAATCTTAGCAGAAAAAAGCTAGTGGTGGCTGTAGCCCAGGAGGTAGAGCGGTTGTCAGAGGGAGGGTTTGATCGGAGGGTTGGTGGTTTGATCCCTGGCCCCTGCAGTATGTTTTACAGTGTCCTTGGGCAAGATACTGAACCCCAAATTGCTCCTCTGTCCGCTAAATGAAATTGTAGATTTGCAGATAGTCTAGAGAACAGACAAAGGATAAGTTAGTCCAGAAAAGAAGATAGAGGTTGTCCAGAGAGATGAAGATGAAGTTAGAGATAGTTCAGACAGAAGGGAGTTAGAGGTAGTCCAACTGAGTCCTAGAGGGAACACAACTTTGTGACTGTGAATATTCCCCTGGTCTCACTGTTCATACCGGGGTCCAGGGCCCAGCTCGCCAGGAAGCAGGACAGGGGAAGCGGTTGCAGGCTTGTTTCCCATCAGGGCGCGCCTCGCCACAGAGTTTGCTCTGCACCGAGCGCTGCTGCTGCCCTGTGCTGGACATCTGCTGGCAGCTCACCCAGCGACGCTGCCATCCGGTCTGACCACAGGAGGCGCTGCAGTCCTCCCACTCCCCAGTCACCCAGCTGAAGCAGCAGAACAGTAGTACTTCAGTAGCGGTACTTTACAACAAACCATGCTTTGTTATCAGGCAAGAAGTACACAAGCATTTGCCCTCCCTTTACATTAATTTGTAGTCAGTGGTTATTCAAATATGGGACAGTGTTTTAGGTTTTGCGATCCATGATTTCTTTGGAACAATTAGCTATTTGATTTACTTCTGTATCTGTGTCTTATTGAAAGTGTTTATCTCCATTATTTTAATTTGATTGGTTTCTGTATGTGTGTCTATATATATAGACACACACACACATCTTACCACTTTCACATGTTTATCTGTTGAAGTAGGTAGAAATGACTGAACTTTGGTCCTGTGGTGCCAGAACACAGTCAGTTGTAGCTACAATCAGCTGAAATCAGCCTGAACACAACGGCCTGTGGTGTGTTACCGTGGCGAGCTGTGGTGTGTTACCGTGGCGAGCTGTGGTGTGTTACCGTGGCAAGGTGCAGGCGTTGGCGTTGCAGTTACGGCTGATGGCTCTCGGTTTGTTAATGTTGGAGCAGAACATCCTGTGAACCATTTTCCCATCAGCCTTCCTCCTGCAGCCAAACCTTGTGTACTGTTTCCCTGGAAACCAGACAACACTGTTACCCTGGAAACCACATCACACAGCTTACTACCACAGTGATAAAAGCTGCAGAGCTGTGTACCTCCTCCGCAGGGTTTGGAGCAGTGAGACCACTTTTTCAGTGCCCACTCATAGAAGATGGCATCCTCCTGGACCAGGTTGGACTCCAGTGAGGACCGGAGGTGATCCTGGATGATGTACTTATAGGACACTGTCACCTTGGTGTCACCATGGGAACGCACCTGGCAGACAAACATAGGTGTGCGGTGGTATCTCTGGTTACAATGAGATGCAACATGAACATGTTGGACTTAGTTTCCCATGTTGTCAGACTGACCATGAGCAGGACTCCGTATTTCAGCGGCCCTGTGGTCTGAATGGATTCCCGCTCCTCATTGTTGCTGTACTCCCATGCCACGCCCTTCTCGATCACCACTCGAGATTCTGGGAGCTCATCTTCATCGTTGAGGAAGAGGTGACCCGTCTCCTGGTTCTTCGCCGCTGGAGCAGGAAACAATGAAAACAAGGGTTTCCATAAAATGGCGAATGACAGCAGTTTTAGGCAAAACAAGGTCTTTGTCCCTCCTCTTACCCAGGATGTGGGGAGTCCCTTTGAACTCCTGGATCAGCAGGTGTCGGGCTCCTTTTGGGATCTCTAGGATCTTCAGGTAACCTAGGCCATGGCAACATTGATCATGAATCAGTCAGCAATGACTACAGTTCAGTAGTTCAGTGGCAACAACAATAGGAATCATGAGTAGCTGATGAACTAACTAGTCATCCAATCACTGCCTTGTGTTTGGCAGGACTGGACCCATGTAATAATAACTTCTGAGAACTACTGAACTGAGTTTCCTTTCGCAGAACATATGTACTTTCTGTTCATAGGTTCAGTACTGAATGAGGTAAAAAGAGCCCCCAGTGTTTGACTGGAACAGGTTTCAGTTGGACACAAAACGTCAGAAACCTGAAGTGTGTGTTTGATCTGTTGTTTTCAGAGACCTTGTTTCTTGGTGCTGCGGGTGAAGTTTCCTTTGATGATCTTGCAGCTGGAGTTATCTCCTCCGCAGACACCACATCGATCCTCCTGCTGATCTGAAGCAATCTGTCCATCACAACCTACATGCTGCACGAGGAGAGAGGAAACAAGGGGAAAGGAGAGGAAAGAGTAGATCTTAGTTGGAAGATCAGCGGCTCTCTGTGGGACATGGAGGAGACACCAGAGGGGGAAGTGAGCTGCCACAGCTGCTCCCTGTTCACATGGTGAAAAACTGAAAGACTGCCTTGCTGAGTCCATCCTAGAACATCACATCAGGGAAAATGGAGAAAGGAAGAATCTGTTTCTAAGTCAGTGGTGGTTGGCATACAGATGTCAAAATGTCAAAGAGCAACCTAAAACCCATTGTTTCGGAAAAAATGCATTATGGCCACCTAGATCTCACACGACCCATAGCGTCTTTTTTAGCGGCTGGAATTGAAAGCAGTGACAGTGACATGACCTCATAGTTTTGGAGCTTGGAGTGTTACATGACAAATTTTTATCCAAATTTTTTGGGGTATAGAGGACAGAATTTGATTTTCTCTGGAAAAAAGGAAAACAACTTCTTTTGTAATGAAAACTACAGACTGAGACCAGGATCAATAGAAAGTGTATTACAGTACAGACTGTATGTGTCATTTTCAAACTCAAGTTAGACTTGAATGAAAATCTGCTGTCGTAATAGAAGCTGCTCATGTTTATCTGTGTGTAAATACACTGAGAACTGGAGTCCAGTTCCTGTTTGTTTCAACATACAGAACAGTAAAGTTCTGATTCATACTGAGGATTATATTATGATATGGAAACATAAAACTTGGTCATATAAAGTGAAATGTTGTAAAATAAAATCTTACAGAATGAATAAAAACAAGTGGAAATGAAGGTAAATTCACAGTCTCAGTTTCAGGAGCAGCAAACTTCAAAAACAGATTTTATTCATACATTATATTTCATGTTTAATATAGTTCAACTCTTTGTACAAGTAAAATGAAATCAGTAGAACAACACAGACGGAAAAAGGTGAGAAAGTAAATCAAGACCTCACACTCTCCTCGGACGCAGACGCTGTGTGCGTCACTGTACGAACACGGTGTCCCATCATGCACCATTCTGTTCATGGAAACCACTTCGGCCGTTTCCTTCGACTGACAGTAGAGACGACAGCGTTCGTCAGCTACAAACACACAGAAACAACGTGATGCACGACTATAGTGTATTTATATATTCTGTATATATAAATATTACACAAACATTGTTATGTTATAGTTTACATGACAACAGTATACAGTCAGAGCTACTTAAGGTGGAACATTTAAGGTGGTACATTAAGAGTTTAAAAAGATGGAAATTCTGAATGTTTTCCGACTTTATAGAGTTAAAGGGAGGAGAGGCCACAAGTTTCCTTCTAATAACAGATTCCTGACTGATGACTTTAACATATGAACACACACACGCACACACAAATTAATACAGAAACACACACGCACTCATTAAAAACACACAGAGCAGAGAGGAAACTAATCTAATCTTTAGGTTTGGGAAAAAATGTGTGTATTATAATGTGTGTATTTACGGTCGGAGTGTTGGTACGGCAGCCAGTGATGTTTTTTTCCTTCATGTTCATAAAATGGATTCCAAACTTTACACTGATCTTCCCTGAAAGAGAAAAACAACAAATCAACCTGGGATACACAACATGTCATAACACAACTGACCTCGACTCGACACGACTCGACACAACATGACACGACACAAGCTGAGTTGAGTCGCGAGTCGAGTTGTGTTAAATGGAGTACAGAGTGCACAGTGTAGTCAAGTCCAGTCATGGTTAATGTAGTAAAGCTGAGAAATGTCAGAGTAGACTAGAGTCCAGTCAAGTCTAGTTAAGTTGAGTGGAGTAATCAGGTCGCGTTAAGCCCAGTTGAAACATTTGGAGGACTGGAAAAGACAATTGAGCAGAACAGAAAATACTAAAGATACCTGAAGTCAGTCAGTGGTGGACACTCTTCCTGGCTGCACAGCTGGAACTCATAACTGTTTCCGAAGCAGGTGCGGCCCCCATTGGCTGGACTGAGGACAACAACAGATTAGTCTCTATGATTGGTAGGTCTGATGTGCGTCATCACGGATGACAGCTCACTCACACTGGGTTGTCGCAACGCCTGGCCCGAAACCTGACCCCGCCTCCGCAGGTCCTGGAGCAGCTGCCATATGGACTCCATGTTCCCCAGCCACCATCTTGTCTAAGCAGGTCAGGGGTCAACTTCATGCAGAAGCCCTTAAAACAGTGCTGCAACGAGAGATGCTTACCATGGCGATGCAAGGAAGTCCAGCACAGAGGGAGATTCAAGACGTGGTTAAACTAGCTTAGCATAAAAACTGGAGACCAGTATTCTACAGCTGTGCTAGCAGGTATAATATTTACTATACTATATATTTATTTAACTGCTAACATTAGAAGAAAGTTTTGAACTTTGTTAGCAAAGTTAGGACAGATGACATCAACCTGCTTACATCTGATCCCACAAACCCACCTGGACAAATCAAACTACCTGTCAGCTAGTGAGCATATGACTTTGAACCCACAATGGCCTGAATGTGTCCTTACCTTCCCTGGTCCACATTTTGTTCCGTCGAGTGGCGGACCCTTCTTGGTCTTACAGTAGAACGGGTTGTTGTAGTCGCTGCACCACAGCTGTTTACAGGGCTCATGGGTCGTGTACTTGAGACAAACACACGTATACAAAGAAAATATGTCAAAATACAAAAATAAACCATAAACATCAGCACATAACACAGACAGTCGGCCAGAAGAACTAATGTTCACTCAAACAGCAGGAATGGAAAGTGGAAATGTTTCAAATCATCATAAAACCTCAGATTCTGACTTAAAACTGAGCCAAAAAAAAGAAACAACAATCAGGACCAAACTGAAAGAAACTGTGAAAAATAAATCACTTCAACACAAACATGATAATCACAGATATATGAGAGAAAACTCAAACAGTATAATTACATCATCATGTTGAAATGTTGGAAACCCCCAGAACGAAGACGTCATCAGATTAAAGACTGCTGATACATTGATCTAATGTGTTCGTGTAAAATGTTCTCCTGGGGAAGTTTTCTGTGTGATGCAATGAAACGTTTTTCAGTTAACATCCTGAACAGATGTGGTGTTGGCCTCAAACCCAAAAACACGTCAGCAGTCACATCTGCACACATCAGACTCTAAAAAACTACTAAAAAACACCAGAAATCTCCATTACTTAACTCTTGTTTCAATTTATGTGTGAATTTGTGACTTTCCCCACTGTAGGACGAATAAAGGTTTATCTTATCTTATCTTATCTTAAAGTGTTCATTTTCGAGGATTTTTCATCCAATAACTGATACTCGAATTGTTTCTTAAATTTGACTGTTCACATTTGTCCTCCCACAGGAGGGAACTTCAACAGGGCTGTCTCCAGCAGTTACTGCTATGGAAATGATAATTGCAGTGTTACCATAAATTGTAAAGGTTTGAAAGTGCAAAAGATCAATGGTCACCTCTCATCAGATGATCTGGGTACAGACAGACAGACAGACAGACAGACAGACAGACAGAAAGACATACTGCAGTACAGAGACTGTATCCTGGTCCGAAGTCGAAGCGACACTGTTGGTCCATGGAATACTGAAACCCCGGCAACTGAGGCAGAGGTGGCCAATCATGGTTGAATGGGTCATCGCGGAGACAGTCGTAGGTACTGAAGACAAAGACAGACAGTGTTCAGGTGATGCATGAAGTGGAATTAGGGCAAAAATATTCATGCTACAGAGTTCAGTGTCTCTATTGTTTACACTAAGAATGCTAGTAGCAGGAGTACTAGAAGTACTGACTCCAGGTACTTGTGCAGCTCCCTCCAACTGCACCTGGACCAGTGGTATCGATGGAAGGTGGCCTGAACACGCGGAGACATGATGCTGCCCAACGGCACATCGTCAGCACAGTCATTCGCCTCACCATCGTGCTCCATCCCTAACCTGAGACAGACAGACAGACAGATGGACAGAGATCAGTTACCCTCTTACAGGTACCCTCTCCTCTCTTTATAGGTGGGACTCATTTTGATGTTGCTGTTCATTGGTTTTTTTATATGTCCACTCAACAAATTTGCATGTAAGTATAGTGCATGTGTTTGTGTATCTCACACGTGTCCTGTTTCATGGGCAGCTACGAAGGCCGAGGAAAATCCATCCTCAATGACGAGGACACAACTCCGATGCAAGTGACACATTCCTGTAACTGGAGCATAACCTGCAGAGAGAGATCAAAAGGCCCGAGATCAGGGGGTAAGAGGTCAAGGCCTGTCCATGCAGGTGGTGTTAGTAGTAGTACTTTTAGTATTAGTGGTCATATTAGCAGTAGCACCCTGAATGCAAGAGGAATCCTACCTGGTCAGGCAGGTGGTGTTTGTAGTAGTATATGTGCTAGTAATGGTAGTACCTTGCATGCCAGAGAGGCCAAACTCCTGCCTTCTGAGGTACGTTGTTTTAGTTGCAGTACTTGTAGTATTAGTGGTAGTATTAGCAGTACTACCATGCTTGCAGGAGAGGTCAAACTCCTATCTAGTCATGTACATGTTGTTAGCAGTAGGACTTGTATTATTAGTGGCATTGTTAGAAATTGTTCCCTGCATGCTGAGGCAGCCAAACTCCTTTCTGGTCAGATAAAAGGTGTTACTAGTAGTACTTGTAGTATTGGTGGAGGTATTAGCAGTAGTACCCTGCATGCCAGAGGGGCCGAACTCCTGCCTGGTCAGGTAGATGGTGTGGTCGTGCTGCTCGGCGTGACTCTGGTCCCTCTGCTGGAGATATGACCATCCACAAACATTCTCCAAACTCTTCTGGGGATTCCCCACAGAGATCATCTCCAGAGACTGATGGAGGGACACTTTTTGTTTAATGTTTTTTTTTCTTTTAATTTGCAAACCATTTACAATAGAAAGTAAACATTTAAAAATCTGAATTTGTATTTACAGATTCCCCACAGAGTTATTGCAAGGTTTCTGTGTGAGTACACTCTGTTGCACTCATTCTCTCTCTCAGTTAAGCAAAGTACAATACAGAATGGACATCCAAAAGTACTTAAAACTCACCACAACAAGTACTAATCCTCTACATTAAATACTGAGAAGTAAGTAGTTATCAACTTGTGGGGATTGGATAATAGAAGCGACCAGAGCGGTGGAACCAGAATATTTGAAAGCAAGGTGGAAAATAGTAATAATGGCAACACCACCTCCATGATCCTCTTAAAGGTAAAGTAAAGTTCTGTCTAAAGGCACACAAAACTGAACTGCTCTTGGTTACTGAATTGGTTTAAACTGAAAAACAAAACATAAGATCTAACAACACAGACTCTCGTGGCTCTGTAATAGGAAGCAGTAGATGAGACAAGCTAAAATTTACACATCAGTAATTGACAACTTCTGCCCTGATGATTCATAAAACTGATGAAGAAAGTTTGTCCTGAATGCATCAAGAACTGGACAATTTTAGTTCATTTACAGAAAAGTGGCCAGACCAGAAACCTTTGATAGCTTTGAACCAGAGTCACAGTTTAGTACCTTTGATGGAGACAACATGATGATTCTGACGAGAACAACATTGATGTTGGCCCCCAGAGAATGGTCCTGATAGATCTCATTAACCTGGAATAGATAGAGAGAAAGAGCTGTTGTAATATTTGCAAAAAAGCAGTCAATAGATCTATCTGACCATCTATTCTAAATTTCTACGTATAATCTCAAAAATCCACTGTGATTCCAGCTGAGCCACAATTCAGGTGGACTGGACCTTGGACCCAACAGTATCTGGCACTCGGCACATTAGTGGTTCTTTATTAATTGGAGCTCAAAGTGCTCAGGGTATTGATAATCGTCGTAACTGGATCTGCAGCTGTACTTTTTGATTGTTAGGTTGAAGAGGGACATAGAACTGGCAGCTGATCAACAACTGGTGTTGAGTTGCATCTGGTTGCCTCGCAGGTTGCCAGACAGAGTAAACCTAAACATGCACTTAACTCACTTTGTCCTCTTGGTCCCCCAAAGTTAACCTTATCTTGTTCGTCTGTCACAGTTCTGTTCCAGGCCGTCTCAGCCCAAACTTCAGGATGTGATTTGTCTCTATCCGAAGTTTTATTTCACTGATGCTGTTCCTGGTTGTGATTTTGTTAGGCCAGAAGATGCCACACATCATTTTCCAGCATCTATTTGGATATTCTTCAATCGTTTTCATTAGCTTTGGTTAAAATCAGTGTTCTTGTTTCCACTTACTATGTTCATGAGTGTCAGAAGATATTTCTGAATGTGGTCTCGGCCGTGGAAAAGAAGAACAGAATAATCCACAGCTAACAAAACCTAGAGGAGAACAAGAGAGCATTAACAGAGGTACAAATGTTTAGTAAACTCTACATGAACAACAGTTCGATTTTAAAGTGTTCATTAACCTCGATGTTAAATAGTTCGGCCTCTTCAATGTAGCGCCTTCTTCGAGCCGAACCAGATCTTGACCACAACACATTCTGGTTCAACTTCAGAGAACCAACAAGAGGACCTGGAGACAAATAAAAGCAAAATCTCAGCAATCATGAAAGTCTTTTTAACAGCATATAGTGAAGTTAATCCATGTTTTGTTTTTTACATGTATTCAGAAGATGCTCCTGTTTATCAGTCTGTATTTCACACATAACAGGCTATTTTCATCAGTTACTAAAATTTGATGCTTGATGATCTCAACCAAATGTGACTGAATTAACTCTCAGATGACGTCAATGTCTCTCGGGTGAAAAAGTATTTTACCTTACAGTGACCACTGTCCTTGTGTGTTCCTGTCTGATTGTATAAACTGTACATCAGATCATTTGCTGGTTTAAAACTAACCATTGCTGATCTGTGGACAAACAAAGACAGATGTTTGCTGTTGTAGGTGCGTTTGTGAGCAGGAAGCAGAACAAATCTCGGGGTCAAAGTCATTTTACATTTAAGTGTAAACAGACTCGAGGTCATGTTGTAGTGTCAGATGTTGGAACAAAGCTGTGTTTTCATTGGCCAGTGAAGGAAGCGAAAAAGAGAAAAGTCCCCTAAAGGCTGCAGTGTTCATTACAGCCTTAAAATGAAAGAGCTAAAGGGAAGAAACAACAACCAGTCATCTAAATCACCAATGAAATTTAAAGGAACAAATCAGAACCTACTTTATTAAATGAAGGGATCTCTCACATCAGTAACTTTTAAAAAATAAGCAGATAATTTCACCTAAAATCAGCTGATCTAAAAATCAAACAGTTCACTGTCATGTATGTCATTCATTGTGATGTCTTCAAAATCTATTTGTAAAACATAAACCATATAGATGCAGCTTGTTTCATCTGAGATTGTTTTCTAAGATAGACATTGTAGATCCAACTTTTCATCCATCACAACCCTGCAGTCTATGACAGAGTAACTCTGTTGAGACAGGGTTTCCCCTTTGTCTTATCACTACATTCCTGACTGAGAAAGCACTCGTCTTCTGAGACCGAACATGAAAGTTGTGGATGCAGCATCAAGTGTTCACTGTAACACAGACCAGAACACACAGTCAGACGCAGAAGACGTTTTTACTGAGATTAAACATGCGGGTCAATGTACAACCATCCGATAAACCTGAACACAAACATGATACGAAAAAAGCTTCAGTGCAGTTTCTTTATCTCTGAACCAGATTTTCATCCAGTTGTGATCATTGCTGACACTGTGGTGATGCTTTCATTCTGTGAACTGCAGCAGTGACTCTGCTCATCTGAAGTTTACCATCAAAAATCTACTGGAATGTAAAAAAAACTGACAGCAGGTTCATCATCCCAACATTAAAACCAAGGGATTGTATGGTCACAGTCCTATGCAAAACAAGATTAAAACTATAGAAAAATAAAATAGAAAAAAACAAATCAAATCCAGACTTTAATTTTTATTGCAGTATTTCAACTGTTCAAGTTTAAATAAAATATAAACAGTAAAATTAGCTTTCGTGTAACAAATGTATTGTATTACAAAAATTACAATTACTAATTTCAATATCAAAAATATTAAATCACTAAATAATTTTTTTTGTTAAATTTTTTGTTATTAAAGTTATTAAGGCCGCCCAGCAGGTTTGACTAAAGGTTCATTTCCTCCTCATTGGCTGAAGCTGGTTTGAAGACTTTGGGAGTCAGTTACCGAGAGAACGAACGTTCAGGAGCTGAACTATTTGTCAACTGTGAGTCCAAACCTCCAAAACCTCCACAACTCTGAACCTCGAACTGCCACGTTGCAGCTGGCTGAATCTGTGTGTGTGTGTGCGTGTGTGTGTACTTATCTATCTCTGTGAGAACCAATTTGAGTTTTTAGGGTTAGGTTAGGTTTTGGTTAGGCTTGTAGTTGTGATGGTTAGGGTTAGGTTTAGGGGCTTGGGAATGCATTATGTCAATGAGGGTCCTCACAAGTACAGACGTACAGACATGAGTGTGTGAGTGTTGTGAAGCTCCCGTCGTCTCTGCCAAGTTTCCTGGAACAATTCTCTGTTTTCAGTTTGATTCTTTCCTTCTGCAGAAACAACACAGCAGATATTTTGGAGGAGCTACACTGTAAAAAAAAACAGGTTCAGAGTTTGTTTATCACATGAGTTCACCTCTTTGTAATGTGACCTGAGGGACTGAGTTACAAAACCAAATTTTATTCATGTAACTAAATATACATTTTTCACAATGAAACTTTCAGATAAAGAAGTGTTGCCTGAAGAAAGCTTTAAGCACTGATTGAATGTCTGATTATACTGACGGTGTTTGAAAATGATTGACATTAATCAGTCTTGAATTCAGAATATATAGGCTTACTGGTTGATGGCAATAAACAGCAAGTGGCGCTAATTCTCCAGTCAATTTTTTTTGGGTTTTTACGTCAGGTCAGGTCAGTAAGGTTATGTTCAAACCACCAGCTCACATTTGAGTCACAACTTCAGGTTCAAGTCACATGATCATATTCAAGTAACCAAGTTTTTCCGAGTCACCAGCTGTTTGTTGACATCAGCTTATGTTGAATTAAGAAACTCACAACCCACCTGCGAGTTGCGGGTTTGTTTTCTTTAAAAAAATTATCATTGCCAAAAACTGTAAAAATAGAAATTATTGTTGTTATTATCATTGGCTTTTAAATTTTTTGGCGGTCCTTGAATTAATCATGGACAACAAACACTTCCATCAGGGAAAATAACCCAATCTAACTGTGTTTTACTGTACAAAGACATTTTTGTGTTCTTCCTTTTTCATTGATGATTGATGATTGTACTTGCAGGATGTCTATACGGGAGCAAACGAGCACGCAATCAGTAAAACTATGACAGGAGTAAAAAATGCCCGGAAGCTGCTTCGGGTTCTGAGGGTTGTTGTTGTTGTTGTTGTTGTGTTGTTTGTGTTGGTCACATTTGGTTAAAATGGTTGAGTGACAGAGTCGGGTTAAACTGACACATGTGGTGACAAACATTGTTCAGTTCTTGTATTTTAACAGCTCAAAGTGGGTTCATGAGCCCTGTCGATGTTTTCTCACCTCGGAGGAAGTCTTCAGCAGTTTGATTGACAGCTTGAGATTGCTTGGCAGCCGGTGGTTTCTTGATGATGGACGAGGAGCGATAAACAATGTGTTTTCTTCCTCTTTCCTCCTCCCCTTCTTCTTCTTCTCTTCCTCCTGTCCGTCGATCCAGCGGCTCAATGAAAAACTCCTCCTGACCCATCCGGATCATCCCGGCCTGGAGACACAGAGAAATCTACTGACTGAACTATTGGTTCTGCAAACAAAGCTGATTAGATTCTCAAATGGGCAAATGGATTTACAGTATAGAGTAATAATATATTGAAAATTTATATAATGCATTTCTAGTCCTATTGATCACTTAATGCACAAGTCAGCATTCACTCATTCAACCGTTCACATGGTTGGTCGGATGGTATCTTGCCCAAAGACACTTCGACATGTATGAGGCAGGAATCAAACCACCGACCTTCTGATTAGTGGATGACCACTCTATCTACTGAGCTACAGCTGCCCCATCTAAATGCAATGCAGTGGCTATTCTGACCACAAGGGGCCACCATTTAGACATCATGGGAGACTTCACAACGCTGCTGTAAATCTGCAGTTAACCTGCTTTAAATGTCAATTTACTGAAGTTATCAAGTCTGAGTCATCAATATCTGACTGTCAACCAGTGATTCTAAGATTCTAAGTCTAAGTCAGCAATTTACTTTTCAATTCCTGGTTTGAAGTCAACCGTTCAAGACTGAGTCAGCATTATTTAAGTGTGAGTCAGCAGTTCCCCATCTGGAAGATCTCTGCATGATCTCAGCAGCACAATCTGCAGCCACCAACGACCAAAAACCACCAGTTTCTGACACAAACTGAACAAAGTGATTTGTTCATTCGGCCCTGTGCTTTTCTGCATTGCTGTTGTTGTGTCCACCTGCTGATGTAATCAGTCGTTGTTGCTTTAAGTTACATCAGCGGCTGCAGCAGGAAAATATTCCTCTTTTCTTTCCTTCTTGTCTCTTTTCTTTCGGTCTTTTAACGCCTCTCATCTTTCCTTCACATCTGGCTTCAATCAGGCATTTGAGCTCACGCTGTAACAAGTGAAGATAAACTGAGACACAGTCAGTCAGAGTTCACTGAGTTAAAGTGAGTTCAGGTCTTCATGTTTTACAGTGTTTGGTTTTTGTCTCTGCAGCCTGAAATCATTTCTGTCTCACATGAATCGACTTGTTTCTCTTCTCTTCTGCTTTCTGCTGAATTCAACTGAGCGTTTCTCAATAAAATCTGTATTTTTTTGCTTTATTTTTAAAACTTTTATGAGCCATATATTTATTTTCCTTCAATATTTCCCTGTGATGAGACATTTTTCATCAGTTAAAGGAGACGAACTTTTCCTCTGTTTTAATGATGTTTCCTGTGTCACTTTGAGCTCAGTGAAACATTCTCATTATGCTGCAGTTTCTCTGAGCGATAATCTCTCTCTGTGGGTTCAGCTGCTCTCAGGTCAGCTCATACGGAACCTCAGAAGGCTCAAAAAACACCAAAAGCTGTCCAAACATCGGCCTCCATCAGCAGCTTCCTCAGAGAGGAGGGTGATGATGATGGTGACGTGAACGTTTCTGGATAGTTCTGTACACATTATATGTTATATGATGTAATTTTATGGATGTTCTCTTCTACCTTGTCTCATTTTAAAAATATTTGTTACATTTTGTCCATTTTTATAATTCAGTTGTTTTGTTCTTAGTTTCCAACTTAGTTCTCCCAACAAGCTGGTGTTTTTAAAGGAAGACGCAGTTTTCTAGAGGTGTCTGCAGGTGAAAAGATGAGATGGAACTTTCTAAATATATTAAATATATTAAAACCTTCTTTTCCACTTTGTCGATTAATTTCTGCTCAGACCATTTAGTTACGGGATGAAGGAAGGATTACTCCAAATACAAATCATACTTCATAATTTAATTCATTTAAACCAAAAATATTTTGTTATTGTGCCTATTAAATGAGCAGCTGTACCATGAAGACAAAGAGCACTATAGATGACTATTATTAATAATCCAAGTGATGAAGAGGGAGCGATGAAGAGTTTACGTCTGGTTTGGAGCCTCTGTTCTAACAAAGCAGCTGTACAGCGAAACAGTGAATGATGTCGGACTTCAGTCAAAAATCAACCATCATCAGGTGACACCTACCAGTCCGTCACAGTTGCTGATGGCGACTGATGTGTCCTCCATGTTGGACACCTCTCCTGTGTAAAAACAGCCAGTGTTGCTTATTGGCTGAGAGTGTTTGTGTCCAGACTCCTCCCACCACTCCATGGTGGCAGCGGGGGCGACGAGACGAGAGTTTGGACGCAGCTGCAGGTGGAGATTCTGACCGAACACTGTCACATTGTAGAAAAGCTCAGCCCTGTAACCCCGCCCCCTCCCGCTGTGCCCCTTCTGGCTGGGTGGTGACGGATCTATGGGCGGGGCCTGGTGTAATCTGGGCATGTCTGTTTGAGTCCGTCTTTTGTTTCGGACCTTGTTTGTGCCAGTGGGCTTGTCCTCTGCAGAGTGGGCATGTCTTTTGCTCCGGTGCAGCTGGTGGGTGGAGACTGACCCTGACAGGAAACGTCCCTCTGAGTTGGTCCTGATTGGACGAATGACATCGAACTCGGACAGGACCTGATGGAGAGAATCTGAGAGAGGATATTTAAAATAACTTTTGTGTTTCCTCACCTGTCAGAGTAATTTTTACCGATGTCACCGTATTCATGAATCTCGAATATTAACTTGAGTACAGTGTTATTATTTCTGCTAGAAATGATGGACACAGCTACCAAAACAATACTGTGATTATCCCTTTAATGTGTTCATGAAAGCATGAATCTGCACATACAAACCAAATGATAATAAACCTCACTGACAGATAAAAGTGAGTTTAACTGAGTTTTTCTCAGCCACGAAAGATGACATAAGTCCTGCTGACACTCCTCAGCTGATGTTTCAGGAGTGTCCGTGTCAAACATTACTATAATACTACAACATGTAAAAACTGCCATCCCAAGCCAAACATATGAAGCCACACAACATACTGTTGAGAAAGGCTGCATATTTAGTTATTACAGTTGCTGTAAATTGGATTTTGAATGAGGTTTTCTTACTTCTGGAACAGAATCTCAAAGTTCTGGTTTCACTTTTTTTCTCTTCAAAGAAAGAAATGCAGCTACAACCACCAAAAAGTATAACAACAAAACAAATTGCACAGAGTGATGTATGAGCAACATAAAATATAACTGGGATAAATAGAATAAATGGAATCTGCTGGACTGTAGATATTTACATGATATAGCACTGATATAGCAACTGTTTTAACAACAGACATACCGTGTTTGAACACTGCACAGTGGAGGGGATTGTGTTAGGGTCTTTTTTTTATGATGGTCTGAGGGAAGAATGAAGTGGATGAGTTGCCCTTATTTTCAGAGCTCTGATGAGTCTCTGATGTCTCAGGGAGGGGAGATGTTGTAAAGAGAGTCACCAGAGTGGGAGAGGTCAGCCATGGTTTTCCAGTCTGTTAAAGAGGAGAGCGGGCAGCAGGATCCACTCTGACACATCGTACAGTTCACTGGACCAGACAGTGAAGGAGGATGTGATGGTGGATTCTATTAAGGCAGTGTAGAACCTGAGCATTCAAGTCTGTGACAGCCTGAACTATTTCAGCGGTCTCAGGAAGTACCTGCACTGCTGGGCTTTCTTGGTGATGGATGACATGTTACTTCCTCATTCCAGGTTCAGCTGGATGACAGTTCCCAGTGATCTGAAGGTTTCAACTATGCTCACCGCAGTTCCATGTATTGTCAGGGGGAAGAATGGGGTTGGCTTCCTTCTAAGGTTGATGCTCACTCCCAGTTTCTTGGGTGCTTAGCTCCAGATTGTGTTCTCCACACCACGATACCAGCCAACTAATTTCTTCTCAGTATGGGGACTCATCCCCATTAGAGTTAAGACCAACCATGGTGGTGTCATCAGCAAAATTCAGAAGTTTAACTGATGGGCTACCGGAGGTGCAGTCGCTGGTGTAAAGGTTGCAGAGAAGAGAGGAGAGCACACGGCCCTGAGGGGCACTGGCACTGAGAACTAAGGTGAGGCTGCCCACCTTAACAATTGATTTCTGGTTAGTCAGAGAACTGTGGATCCACTGGCAGATTGAGGATGAATTGTTGAGCTCTGCCAGTTTAGCCATAAGTAATCAGGAACAATGATATTAAACATAGAGCTGAAATCCATAAATAAGACTTGTGTGTAGGTGCTGCAGCTCTGTGGGGAAGGAGTCCTTTGTTTTTGAAGATCCTCAGTCATCCAAGGAAATTAGTGATTTCATTTAGAAGGTTGTGACTTCACTGAGCAAAGACCAGGGCGTCACCATCCTGCCAGTTGATAAAGATACACAGTGGTCCTAAACACAGTGGACTACCATGCCAGGGTTACCACACTACTCAGTGACACTAACAGTGAGGCAAGATCCGACCAGTGGATAACTGGAGAAGCCATCCCATGCATGGATGGACAAAGAAGAATCCCCCTAAGGCCCATTTCCAGCAGCAACAACTCAGTTACTTACATTTATCAACTATCTTAGCCCCTTTGGTTGGTAACACATATCACCATATTCATAACTAATGTAACTGGACCCAGATGAAACCACGGTGTCCTATGATGTGACCTTCTTCTTTAAATGCATCCCAACTATTGAGGCTGTGGAAGCAGTAATGAAATAGCTGCTACATGACAAAACCTTTAACAATAGAAATAACCTCAGCCCAAAGTTGCCATGGGCTCAGCAGTATCTCACACTGGGCCAACCTCTACTTCTATGGAAGAAGTAGAAGGCAGAACAACCCTAACTCCTTCAGGGGAACAGCAGAGAGCCACTGGTTTAGATATTCAGGAAGTGCAAACCTTCACAGAACACATGAACTCAGTGGACATTAACATCACGTTCACACAAGAGGACGTCAAGAACAACAGCTTGGACAGTTTTGACATATTGAAGAGGACAGGAGCCCCCACATTGGAGTGGACAGGAAACCCACACCCAGGCCAGTACTTACTGTCTGACTCTCACCACCAACTCCAAAGACTCTAATGACTGTTGTTACAACAGCCAGGAGAATGAACCTGGTGGTATCAATGACTGAGGAAACAACCCCACAGAGTTTTAAAACCTGGAACTAACCACCAGTCAGTGAGAACCAAAGAAGCCCTCTGAGAAGGGGGTTGAAACATTTTATAAAATATCTGCATCCAAGTCCATTTGCCCTTGTTTCAACCACCTTCTTTGGAGTTGTTTGTCTCTCAACTAGTAAGTGAAAGACCAAGTTGTTGTAGAAGTTGTTGATATGAATGAATATGAGTTTGGGTTTGTAGTTTGTGATAGCGTGAAGACCCTTCCAAATGGGGTCCTCCAATGAAAACTGTTGTTCAAGTTTTTCTGTGTACTGATGTTTGTTCCTCGGCCTTCTTTAAGCATCTCTGTCTCCTCTCTTAGGAGCTTCCACCTTAAGAGAATGCAATATTCTTAGTCTAACAGAGGACCAAGGTTTATGGTTTGGTAGTAGTGAACAGTACTTCCTGGAATGCAGGTCTCTTCACAAAAGCTGATGTAAGAAGTTCAGCAAAATCATCCAGGGTACTGTTGTCAGATTGGAAAATATTCCAGTCATTGGTGTCCAGGCAGTCTCTCAGCTCCTCTGTGGCTTCTGCAGACCATGGTCTCACCGACATCACTCCAGGCTTGGCCACTTTAAGTCTTTACCTGTATGAGGGGATGAGATTGATCAGGACATGGTCACAGTGGCCAAGTGGGGCTCAGGTGTTATCTGTGTCGGCCTCCCAGATGGTGCTGCAGCACTGGTCCAATGTTTAGGTTGGCGTGGTGGAAATCTTTCAAAATAATAACAGTCAAGTCTGGGTGATGATGTTCAATGTCCACAGTGTGATCTGCCAGCTGTTGCTGAGCAGTGCTGGCATTAGCTGAGGTTGGAATGTAAACAGCAACCAATAATATGGAGGAGGGTGCCTGTGGGGCAGTAAAGTGGTCGACAGTTCACGTCACTACACCAGTTCTGATTCATGTAGAAGCAAACTCCCCCACCTTTAGATTTTAGACTGAACGCTGGGTCTCGAGCCGCTCTGTACACAGAAAAGCCTGAAATATCCACTGGGGACCAAATTACTGAGCCAGGTTTCCATGAAGCAAAAGGCAGATGTAGATGAAAAGTCCTTAACAGATTTAATGAACAGCTGCATTTTATCTATTTTGTTGCACACTGAGCGCACATTGGAAAGAAACACATCAAGGATCAGAGCGACAGCACCTCCTCGCCTTCTCGTCTGCACCTCCGTGGCCGGTTTGTGCTCTGAAGCTTTAATCCAGAAATACTGCAGAGATAATCTGTTCAATCCGATAAATCCAAAGGTTCGAATAAATCCCGGCAGAGGAGAAACTGGTGTCAATGATTAGTGATCCGCATGTTGTTGTAATGTGACAATAAAACAAGAATAAAAAGAGACACCAAACATCGCAGCAGCAACTCAAAACGTCATCTAATATCTAGAACTGCTGGTCCCAACAAGGTGGGTATTTATACTGGAAAAGGTCCCCAATAGGTAAAACACACACATACACACACACAGACACACATGCACCCACACACACATTCACATGCAAGTGTACACACACAGACGCGCACACACAGGATATGATGAAATATGATCTGAATCCTTCACATTCCTCAAACTCCAGAGACACATAAACACAAAGATTTATGGGAGAAACGTGGAGAAGAAAGTTCTGTGACTCAGAGACAGAACGGAGGAATGTTCCTTCATTCACAACAGTTTCCATCTGCTGCTGGAATCATGAGAACAGAACTGGGAACACTGGGGAACTGTCGTCTGTGTCACCTGCTCAGTGATTGGTCAGTCTGTTTAGTCTGCAGAGATCAGAAGTCACAGCCTGGAGGACAAAACAACAACAACCACAGAAGAAGAAGAAGGCAGAGTTGCAGGAGAACTGAGACTGACAGTAGTAGTACAAGTATCAACAGTAGTATCATTAGTAGGAGAGCATGTAGCATTACTAGTAACAGTAGTCACAGTAATACTACGTGACCGTAGAAGGTTTAGCTGTAACAATATAATACTTGCTACTGTTAGTACAGCTATTAATGGTACAGCTCCAACAAGCACAAGTACTACTGTTAAATCTACTAGTACAACTACTTTTGTTACTAATAGTACTGATGAAAGTAGCTGTAGTGCAGTGAAGCAACACTGGCAGCAATATTAACAGTAGTACTTAGAGTAGTAACAGTAGTACCAGGAGCAATAAAATAATATAGCAGTAACAGAAGTACACACTGTAGCAGTAGCAGAGCAGTCACAGTAATGGTACTATTGACAGTAGCAAATACTATATTAGTAGTAGTATTGGTAGCTGTAGTGCCTCTAGTAAAGTAGCAGTTTGCACTATGTGTTCTGTTAACTGCATTACTTGGTAACAGTATCAGTATTAACAGTAGTATTGGTAGTAGTGCTAACACTGATAGTGTTAAAATAGCAGTAACAGTAGGATTTTCTGCAGTATCAGCAGTATTACCAGTAGTAACATTAGTGCTGATGGTAACGCCACAGTAATGGTAGAAGTAGTGATAGTCGCGGTACTGGTATTACATACAGTGGCAGAGGTAGTAGAAATATTCTAGTAGTGACAGTAGCAGTAGTATTATTAATATTTTTATTAGGCCTACTCCTAACAGTAGCATCACTACTGCCGGTACTAGTAGTAGTTGTAACATTAGCATGTTGTATGTTGTTGTAACAATAGTAGTAGTAGTAACAGCGGTTGTAGTAATCTCAGTAGCTGCAGTACCAGTAACTGTAGTAGTACTAACAGTAGCGGTAGTAGCAGTGACATTAGAAGTACTAACAGTAACACTAACAGTAGCAGTAACAGTGGTATTAATAACAGCACGAATAATATTTTTTATACTAGTAGAAGTAGAAGTCAAACCATTGATAGCTACAGTAAATTAGTGGTAGTGTGTGTGTTCACATTAGCACAGTAGTACCAGGTAGTATCTTTCTATCTCTCTATCTATCTAGTAGCATTAGCAGCAGAACTGGTAATACTTATAGTAATAGTACTAGTAGTACAAGTATTGTAATACTTACAACAATGGCAGTCCTATCAGTAGTATTAGTACTAGCTACAGTTCCAGTAGCAGTAGCAGTACTAACAGTAACAGTAGTTGTAGTAGTAGTAGTACTAACAGTAACAAACACAGTAGCAGTAGTTGTATTAGTGCTAACATTTCCAGCAGCAGTACTAACAGTAACATTAGTTGTAGTAGTGGTAGTACTAACAGTAACAGAAACAGTAGCAGTAGTAGTTCAGTTGTAGCAGCATTGTCTCACCTGAGTTGTCAGTGATGTAATACTAACAGTAACAGCTGCAGTAGTACTAACTATAGCAGTAGTAGCAGTAATAACAATCCTACCCATAGTCTCTGTATCAGTAGTAGTAGTAGTATCAATAGGAGTGTACTCGCAGCAGCACTGTCTCACCTGAGTTGTCAGTGATGTAAACTGAGTGTAAACAGTCAGTCGTCAGCAAAAACACAAGAAACAATAATCCATAATGAAACTCGTCCATCCTGACAGAGAGAGAGACAGGCAGAGAGAGAGACTCGTAAACAGACAGACAGAGGGACAGACGGAGAGACAGATAGAGAGAGAGAGAGAGAGAGAGAGAGAGAGAGACTACCAGAGCTGCTGTGTACAGACTGAACGCTCTAACAGAAACTCCTCCACTCTGTCTCATTTTCTCCTCCCTCTGTCTGTCTGTCTGTCTGTCTGCCTGCCTGCCTGTCTGTCTGTCTGTCTGTCTCTCCTCCCCCTCACTGCTCTGTCTCTCTCTCAGCAGCAGCAGTAGTAGTACAGTAATACTGCAGTAGTATAACTACAGTAGCACTCCACTCTGCAGTACAACAGCTATATCTTCACTTTCACTTCTGGGGACATTAAAAGGACCCTGATTCCAAAGACGTTGGATTCTGTGTAGAACTGACAACAGGTTATGAAGTGTAGCAATATTAATAGTAGTAGTAGTAGTAGTAGTAGTAGTAATAGTCACAGTAGATACGATGCTAGTGAATTAACAGTTCTGTCTCCATCGTCCGACTCCTGTGAGCCGATCCTCAGTCATCCATCTCGTCCAGCCACGACCAACCACCGTCCCAGTGTCACCGGAGCAACAGGAGCAGCAACAGGGAAACGATAACACTTATCCAACCGTTTAAGTGTTGTTTCTCTAAGCGGCATCAGACGAACCAGAGGGCTCAACACCTGCTGCTTTTGTTCATGAACTACTGTTTTAAAACTACATTACCCAGAGCACACTGGGGTCCACCCACCAGCAGGTGAAGGTTTTTTTTTAACAGACTAACTGCTGTGATTCTGGTTGCCACAGTGACACATCTCAGCTCATCATCGCCACCTGAGTCTTCATCAGCTTGTCCAAAGTTGACCATGTCGCTCTGGTGCATGATGGGTAACTGCTGACAGCGGGTCACTGCCCAGTGAAAACCACGTTTCTTCGCATTTGATGATTTTAATGTTCCAGACAAAATGATGGATTTAGTTGTTGAGAGAAAACTTCTGCGCTAAATAAACTGGATTTTCTTTAAAAATCATCATCACAAAAACATGGTTTTCCTTCTGAGCTCACGATAAGATGATGATTTGGAGATTTTCTTCAGGACAATAATGTAGCTTTTCTCTGCTGTTCCAGCTGAACTCAGTGTTTTCCTCTGTTTGCATTGCTGAAGTCAGAAACACAGGAAACTGTCAGCAGAGGTAAACATGTGTTTAGGTGTCTAATTATACAACTGAAATATAGTTTAGAGCTGCAGCCAAACACTGTTGTGGTCTGTCTGCCTGAAGCTGTGTCACAAACATTTTTTTTTAAACTTTCTGGCTTATTTAGTTATTTTACTTGAACTTCAGTTATAATCATGTTTTACAATCAGCATTAGCAAGACTTGTTGCCTTTAGATCATTATAGCCTCATTGAACCTTTTTGTTCATTTGACTTGAATTTTTTTGATCGATTTGATTGATTGAGTCGTCAGTTGCCATTTCTTTCTACTTTCAGCTGCTGCCAGTTTTCTTCCAGACTGGACTAACTGTTGTATTATAGCAGAACTCAGCTAGAAACATGGAATCAACTTTTTTATTGGTATAAAGTCTCATTTTTAGGAATCTCTTTATTTTCACTGTATTTCTCTGTATATCTGTATATCGTCCTCTTTCCACTGTTAACGTTCACTAACAGCCAGAATGGAAACAAGTTTAGACTCTGTTCTCGATGTCTCTGTAAAAATATAATGTTTCCAATGGCATAATGAAATAAGTAGGTACAAATATGCATCCATCCGGTCTCTGTAACGGTTTCCCTGCTCAAAGGTTCAGGGTGGATGAAGTCCATCCCAGCATGCAGCAGCAGTACCACCTGCTGGCAAAAAGTTGGAGCTACAGTGAGTCGGGAAAGAAGTATTACAATTTACAATTCTACAGTTTCATTAGCAGACGCTTTTATCCAAACCGATGTACATTCACACGCTGAGGGAACAGCCATCGGGGGCAATTTGGGGTTCAGTCTCTTGCCCAAGGACGGCTACAGCCACCCCTGTATTAGTACAGTACAGTACAGTACAGTAGTAGAAGTATAGTTCAACATTATGGGAAATGTAATTTGAAATGTTTCCTCAAACTGATCTCTAATTAGTATTTTGGAGCTGTAAACATACAGATAAAAGTTCAGACTTCACAGACATGCATTTCACTGATTTCACTGTTTTTGATGGTGACACACCCACACAGAGTTCATCGACAGTGAAGTGCAAGGAAACACTGAAACAAGTCAGCAGAAACTGTTTGGTGTGGGGCTTGAAATCGAAAAAAAAAGTTACGTTTAAGATAATATTTTTTGTGGTTGGAAGCCAAAATGTAGAAAATGTATTATTGCTCCATAGTTCTCCTCGGGGTGGAACCAATAAAAAGTTCACTTTACACAAAGCTCTGTTTCTGTGTGATATCAGCAAAAATTCATTGAACTTGAATAAATGATTCAGGGTTTATAAAACTTTTTTGTGTTTAAAAGTGTCTTTATGTTCCTAATTTAGCTCCATTTGAACAGACTGAAACACATTGTGGTCTGAGGGGGAGCTAGAATTTTCTGGTCTCATTTCCTGCTTCATTCTGTTTGGCTGTGTCACTCAGACAGGTAGGAACAAACTTCTGTACATTCACAGATCTGTCTATCTATCTATCTATCTGTCTATCTATCTATCTATCCATCTGTCTATCTGTCTATCTATCTATCTGTCTGTCTATCTATCTATCTTTCTATCTATCTATCCATCTGTCTATCTGTCTATCTATCTATCTATCCATCTGTCTATCTGTCTATCTATCTGTCTATCTATCTATCTGTCTATCTATCTATCGGTAAAAGTGGAATTAATAATTTAAAAATACTTAAAAGTAAAAGCCCTGCATTCAAAACCTTAGTTCAGTACGTCTTTAGTATTATATGTAAGTATTATCTGCAAAATATCAGCTTAAAGCATAAGATAAGATAAGATAAAGCTTTGTTCGTCCCACAGTGGGGAAATTCACAGAAACTCACTTTACAGCCTTAATGAGCTCAGTCAGCATTATTTTATATAGCGTTGTTTGGCTTTACTTACTGTATAACAATTATGTACAATAATCTAAAGTCATTAAAGTCGCAAACAAGTTCACTCTGAAAAGTAGTGGAAAGAAGTAGAAAGTGAAAAGAAAAAACTAAAGTAAATGAGTTTAGTAAGTTTTATGTTGTCAGGAAATCATGAGAACAAATGATGTGAATACAACACACACACACACGCGCATGCACACATGCAAACCACTGAAAGTGTGTGTTTCCTTCTTACAGTGATTGACAGCTGAGGGGGCGGAGCCAGTAGAGTCCTGCAGCTTTAGAGTCAACTTCAGATGACCATGTTGGTTTTTGTTGGGTTATTGATCCTGATGATGGCGATGATGAAGATTGACGGTAAGTTATTTAGATCTGAGTTTTATCTTAGTTTCTCTCTTTCTGCCGGTCTCCCCCTGGGAATGGGAAGCAATTTGAAACCAGATGGCTTTGATGAAAGTTTTATGGATGGAACTTCGATTTTCAAATGACACAAGAAAAAGGAGACAGACACAAAGGAAGAGGCCTAAAGTGGAGCTTTTGCAAACACAAACTAAGACTAACAAAAAGAAACAAGATGGAAATAAAACTTCAACCATCTGACCTTGCCTGTCCAAAAAACAAAAAACATCGTAAACACTGGTCCAGTCCTCGGGCACTTCACCAGGAGCCCCAGTCTTTCCACACAACTGAAGTCTGAACTGTAGTCAACATCTATCAGGCACAATCTGATCAATAGGCTCTGTTCACAGCAGATCACAGCCTGACACAGCTTAGTTTATATATATATCATATATAACTCTTCAGGGTGCCAGTTTGAGGAAGTCCCTCTGCATCGGGAAGCAATCTGACTCGGAGGACCACACTTTCTACTTGGTATACATGTAGTGGTTTGTGCATGTGAGGTAGCAGAAAAACAGGGGATGGACCCAAATGCAAACACCAGAGGCAGGACTGAAGGCCTTTACTGATATTCATTCACAAAGAAAAATCTAATGACTTACAGGTTTGTCAGGCAAAGAGTCAAAAACAGGCAAACAAATTCTGCAAAGAGTGAGCAAGAAGTCCAGAAAAAGCAAGAAGCAAGGTCCAGGAAAACACAAGGCAAAATCCTGAACACGAGGAGAACACGAGGAATCACAGGAGGATGGGATGGAACACCTGACCTGAAGTGTGAAGAGAGAGGAACACAGACTAAAGACATAAAGAGCAGACACAGGTGAAAGTAATCAGTAACCCTAAGACAGGAAGTACAGTAACTAATCACATGAGAAGGTCAAATCTTTCAAAATAAAACACGAAATAACTAAACTAAAAAAACCACCACAATACATACAAAACACTAGAGGAGCAGTGACATGACGCCAGCTGTGGACTTTCAGTTCCATTCCTCATTTCACCTTCCCAAACCCACTACCTGTCTCCTAGATCCTGTACCTGCTAAAGTAGATGGCTTTAGTCTCACATCCAGACTCGAGACAGACTTACCTCTGCCTCCGTCATCCTTCTGGTTCTGCCTCACTGATTATTTCTTTTTTCTAAAGTGTGTTCAGACATTTGTGTGATAATGTAGCTGAAATAAATTTTGATTTGACTTCAGTGAAATCATGTGATAGAAGAGCTGTTTGTGTCTGACCTTTGACTCCAGCTGAATCTGCAGAGACCATCACTGCACACAACGGCGAGGCTGTCGTGCTGACCTCAGACCTGCAGGGAGCAGAACTGGCACACATGCACGACATCAGGTGGACTCACGACCGCCTGGTGCTGTCACTGAAGAACAATGCGACAACGTGTCATCACGGACGCTGCGAGCTGCTGAGAGACGGTTCGCTGATATTCAGTCACGTTCAGACCGAAGACGAAGGAAAATACATCCTGGAGGTGTTTGATATAGGAGGGAAAATACTGATGAGGAGAGAAGTGCTGCTCGTAGTGAAGGGTGAGAAGGCCCATATGAGCAGCAGCAGTGTGTCTGTGTTGACATGCTGCTTCCTCCTGCTGCTCTTCTTCATCATCATCTTTATCCTCAGGAGGAGGAGGAAGAACCAGAGGACGAAGACAACCACAGGTACAACGGCCAATCAGAGACAGTCTGAGCTCTGACATAAAGACTTGGTTCTTCTAAAATCTCAGCAGATTCATGTTAGTAAGAAATAGATTATAATTTGCCATCTTCCTTCAGGTCCTTTGCAGGAAAATGTTCATGTGATGAGCAACAAGAGTAAAGATGATGAGGAGAAGCAGGGGAGAGAGGAAGAGTCTCATTATGGTAACACACACACACACACACACTCCAACAGATGCTAATACATGCTAACAGATGCGGATGTGAACTTGTTCCACTCTCTACAGTTCCCTGTAATCCTGTTGTGTCTATTGAAACACCAATCATACATCAGGCGTCTGTGGAGGTAGACGACGTCTACGTGTAACAACCAATCACAGCTCACCTGGTTTTCAGTGTGCTATGCCTCACCTGGACACCAGGACTCACCTTTATTTTTAATAGATGCCCCGCCTCTTTCCTGTGTGCATTTTCAATTCTTACTTTCCATAAGAATAAAGTTGTAAATAGACTTGATGATTCTGTGATTTCAGTTTTGTCTGACAATGCTCACACGCTCAAACACACAAACACCTGATAGTTGGTAACAAGTGGGTTTATAACTGTTCTGTGTGTTAATGGAAGCAAACATCTCGACAAAATGCTAAATGGACTGCATCTATACCTGCAGCGCTTTTCTAGTCTTACTGATCATGCAAAGGCTTTATAACAGGCCACTGGGGGCAATTTGGGGTTCAGTATCAGGGACCAACAACCACTTTCTCATTAGTGGTCCTAGGCCTCACTACTGTTGGCTTTTAACCAACATCAGCAGTTATAAACTGTGGTCATGAGAGCTTGAGGTTCCACTGATGCTAAAGTAACCTCCATTTTTTTAACTCTGCTGTTTTCTTATTGTTCCTCTGACATGACGTCACATGATGCTATCAACACGTGTTTTACTGTCATAGTTTGTTTTTATTGGCTAAACTTAAAACATGTACAAATTGGTTTAGTAAGAAAATCACACTGAGTTAATACTGTGACTCATTTATAATGATGACAATGCAACTCACAACATGAGTTCATCCCTGAACTTATTTTGTTCAAATCTTGAAAACATTTCCAATATTTCTCATTTTGCTGCTCTCAGTTTCTGTGTGAGGGATTATAAACTCTCATTTCTTTTTATAAAGGAGACAAATCTCTTTTCAAGAAACAACATCTACATCCTGAAGTGATATCACACAGATTTTCCTGTGAAATTACAGTAAACACATCACACTAATGTAGGGGGCGCTGTCACTGCAGGATCATTGACAGACAGATAATCAATACAGATTAATGTGCAAAAATGATTTTAGTTTCAGTTAAGACTTTTAACAGTAAATATTTCATGTAGATGGAAAGTTTGATCTTATTTCCCCCCAAAATTGATCAAAGGTATAAAAAAAAGCACAAAAGAAAAGGTTCATTCTTAAACTTCATATATACATCAGCTGAATTCCCCTGCAGGAAAATACACAACAATGTTAGAAATATTCATCTGAACTCAGATCAGACCAACTATCATCGTCTTCTTCTCCTCCTCGTCTTTAGAAGACAGTGATCTGTTCTTCCTCCATCTCCTCTTTCTCAGGTGTCTGTAGAGAAACAAGTCAGTTCAGTATTAGACATTTAAATACTTTAAATCAAATGTTTCCACAGTTCGATCAGACTCTGCTCTTTTCTTAGAACTTTTATTCAATCAGGTGTTTTCAAATCTGCTCCCTTCTTGCTCTCTTTCTTTTGTCATACTAATTGAGCTTTTCTTTCTTTTTGACAAACAAATGAATTGCTGTTAAGATAACGTACATGAGGTTTGATATTAGATCAGAAAAAAGACCTTCATGAGAGCTCAGCTCGAATCTACCAGCTGAAACAGTTTCTCCACTCAGAGCCTCAATCAGCTGATCGTCGAGGCTCCAGCTTCCAACATCAACTCATTAACACAACTCCTACGACGTCGGTTCATCTACCGCTGAACTCTGAATGAACCAGAACTTGTCACTGTCCAGGTAGAGCGGACTGAACAGGTAACTTCCAATCACGACAGTTTAAGAGGCTCAAAGATGAATCTTTGTAAATGTATTAGTTTTATTTCTGTCTCATACATGAAGAAATGTTTCAGAGTTAGTCATGTTCATACAGTTTATAATGAGGGAAGAGATCTGATGATGCTAAGTGAAGTGAATTTATTTACTCATTTGGTTATTTGCAGAACATTTCAAACATTTCAATATAGTAAATCTTCCAGATTGAAGATATTACAGATATATTGACTGTTTTCATTATTACCTGTTTTACTCTAAATGGGTCAGTCAGCTACACAACAGCTCCATCTGTAGTTAGTGGCTGTAAATATTTAGTAATTGATGATGAAACTACAGTTAACAAACAGTGACGTTAGCGTGAAGCTCAGTCTGAGCTGCTGCTGACACAGATCAGCGGATCAGACATTCAAACTCATTACATACATAATGAAACATCCACTAAACTAAACAAACAGGAAATTATGCTTTAAGTGCTCTGATGACTGAAGCCAGTTAAACTGTGACTTATTCTATTTTTCACCTTTATTTTGGTTGGTATTTTATCATGAATCAGTATTTAACTCTTTATTCTGTGACATAATAAAAACCGATAAGATAATCTCTTCATCTAAACTCATTTACATATGAACATTCTTCATCTGAACACAACTTCATTTATGATCCAGATATGAGCTGCTGTTTTTGGGATTGTTCATTCAGACCAGTTTAAGTCCAGATTGAGTCTGTTCATCATGTGAAGAAGAGAGTCCTGATCTCTGAATGGAAACATTACAGCAGGTCCACAGGTGAGTGACAGGTGAGTGACAGGTGAGTGACAGGTGAGTGACAGGTGAGTGACAGGTGTTGGGACCACTGGAAGTCCACAGATGAGTTTGTTCATTGTGTGATGTAAAAGACCAGATGAGATAAGACATTCCAGTCAGGGTCTGTCTCATGTCTCATGTGGGGGGCAAAGGAACCCAGCCCCCACAGTCTTCCCGTTAACAACTAGGTGTTAACTCCAGCCAGGACCCATCCCCAAGCCCCCTCCTCAGCACACTCTCTTCTCTCCAGCTCTGCCAAGGAGGCAGCAGCTTCTCCTCTCAGCTCCAACAAGGGAGCAGAGACCAGCTCTCAGTGTGGCCTGCTCACAGTCACACCGACCAAGAATCAAGGAAAGAACCTACAAGGAAGGTTCTCCCACCAGCAGCTGCAACACAAGCCTGCTGCTGATTCCAACGAAGGAGCAACACAGCCAGTTAGCAGAGAACTGCTAACTGTAACCAAAGAGTGACCAGCTTCCTCCGACCTGGACAACCAGCGACCACAACCTTCTCAGCTCGGATCTTCTTCAACCGCAGGATCCCGAGCTAACAAGGTTCTTCTTCCTCAAAGGACTGGTAACTACACTGGGCATAGATAGTTAGATAAGCTAAGCTAAACGCGGCTAAGCACAAGACTGTTTGACTTTCATGAACATGTGGTGATTCAGTTTGTGATTGAGCTTCATTGCTGTGATGATCGTAGGATTAGTGAACCAAACTGTAAACTGACGTTAGTTGTGCTTCACACCGACACAGGATTTGCATGCTAACCTTCTCTTTACTAACCTGGCACCCTCTATCCTACACACATCACACCTAGACACATGGGCTGTAACAAAGAATCCCCCCCCCCCCGGCAACAATCCTTGGGGTCGGCCACCTTGTGTGTAGTCTTCCTTTTGTCTAGGCCTGACACCTTCTGAACCAGCCATCTTGTTTTACTCACTCACACACACACTCACTCTCACACACACACACACACACACTTTATATGAGTACATGTTAGACTAGTATGTGTTTGCTTTTGTTATTTGTTAATAAATGCTTGTGAATATACGTGCTGTGTCTTTAATGTGGTACAAGAGTGAATAATACCAACATCTACTCTGCCAAGAACTCCGAAATCCTTCATTTAATGCAACTGTAACAACGAAGTGGCATCATTTTCCCAACATAACGGTGCCCTGTGTGAGGCAGTGTACTGTTGAGGGTGGTGCCCCAAGGTGATCTGATGTATACCAGATCCTATTATTTAATATAATTAACAACTATTTCTGATAATTATTATCAACAGCCAAACTGCCCATTAAGTTGATCCCCAACACAGGTGACTCAGGTGAGTCACAGGCGAGTCACAGGTGAGTTACAGGTGAGTCACAGGCGAGTCACAGGTGTGCTGCAGCCACATAACATGAATATTATAGCCAGTTTATGTTGTGTGACATATTTACCAGAAACAGCAGCGTGTGATGGATGATGAACTCTCTGGTGAGTCTGACCAGATCCTGGTTCATAGTCTGAAACAGAGTTGGGACCAGAACCAGAGCCAGATTCTGAGCCGACATCTTGTTCACCTGAGAGAACACCTGGACCCTGAGGAGGAAACAGATCTGGATTCAAACTATTCAGATCTAACACAGTCAGTTTTACGGCTTCACTGTGAGCGTAGAAGTGGACACGTGATATGACCAACAAGCACACACTTCAACGATCATCAGCTTTCATTTAAACTGATGCTTCAACTGCTTTCAACAGCAGGACTCCACCCATTAAAGCCACCAACCAAACTCAGTGTAAATGCTGTAATGAAAAACATTATGCTTATGTTAAAATATATGTAAGTGTGTTATATATGTATGTGCGTACATGTGCGTGTGTGTGTGTGTGTGCGTGTGCGGTACTCACAGGTAGAAGTGTCCAAACAGTGCGTTCAGTGTGGCTCGGTTGTCGTCAGGTAGTTGTTGCAGTAACCGTCGATAGGCTGAAAACCTGGAGCGTTCATCTGAAATCACTGAGAGAGAAAAGTGAGTGAATACTACTGCTGTAATACTATTTTTGCTACTCCAGATATTTCCACGATTGCTTCTAATTTTACTATTCCCACAGCAATCACACAGATATTACTGCAGTAATATTACTGTACTTTACAGTTAACGTAATGCATTCAACCTGAAGTATCTGACTGACCTGACCTGCACGTACTTTTACTACAGATACAGATTAGATAAACCTTTATTTGTCCCACAGTGGGGAAATTTACTGCACAGCAGCAAAGAGGACAGAAGCAGATAAATAGTAAAACAGGCTTAAGAAAAGTATAAACAAATTTACATGAGAATATGAAATATGTGACCAGTACATACACTATGGACATTGAATTGAAATAAGAAATGAGATATTGCATAATGAATTAAATATGGAATATTAAATATCAGATATTAAATATTGCACATTGTAATACACAATGTACTTGTATCACACAAGATACTACAGACAGTAGTACTGTCATTCACACAGTAGTACCATTGACTTACAGTACTGATCTGGAGATACTTGTACCACATATACTTGTACTGACCTGCATCTGTACAGCAGCCAGTAGTAGTACAGCTGTTTAGACATTAGTAATGCATGTACTCATAATACATGTACTTGTACTAACCTGCGGCGTGCAGCCACTGCTGCCTGTCTTTGTCAGGGATTAAACTCTCCTGCCGGCGGACATATTGTTTGAGGGCAGAGCCAGCGTCCAACACACCCTGCTCATCACTCTCCAGAGGGGCAGAGCCAGGTGATGTCATCAGAGCTGCCACCAATCGGCTGACTTTGGTGGCGAGGCCACAGCGTCGGTACACGCCCTCCACCTTCAGACCTGAGAGAGAGGCAGACAGCCGGACAGACAGTTAGACAGAAAAACAGTTAGATGCAGGCAGGCAGACAGACAAACTGTCCCATAATTCTTTGCAGAACTTTCAATTTTCTGACTGAATATTAAGAAATAGAAAGTGACCAAAGGTTGTGATGTGGGAGATGCAGCGTTCGATGGCCGGTGGGACTGAACCCCTCGACCCCAAATCCATCACTGGGTACAGAGGCTGACGAGCTGAGCTGTGATTGGCCGTAGGATGCTGTGGAGCTGCTCTCTGATTGGTCAGAGCTCTCTGCAGGTGGTTGAACCAGGACTGACAGCTGTGCTGCTCCTTGAACCGGAGCGACACACTCCTGATGGGAAAAACAACAAAAACATCTACCTGTGGTGAGCTCAGCAAATCATGATACAGGAAATATAAAAGTACAAGAAACATATTTCTATTATTTTGATTTAATAAAACTACAGCAGATATAAACTGATTAATTTGTCATTTTAACAACTTTCATTTCAAATTTAAATAGATCATCTTTATTGTCTCAGGCGTGTGTGTCTGTGTGTGTGTGTGTTTGTGTGTGTATGTGTGTTGCACACCTGTCAGCAGTCACCATGGTGATAATGTTTTCACATGGATCCATTTCTGGAAAAGATAAAATGCACTGATTTAATATTCTTCTTTCAGAGTTTGAGTCTCAGATTTTATATCAAACGTTCATTCACAGGTTTAATTCAGTCTATTTCTTTTTGTTATGAGTTTGTTTATTTACACCAGTTTAAACAATTTAATTTGATTCACTAACACATCTCTTTCAAGTTATAATAAAACATTTTCTACACAGTCTGACAGAAACAGAATTATATCCTGGGTCTGTTGATGAACAAGAGGCCAGAACAAACATCTGTTCTTTATATTAAACAATGCTGTTTTCTCTCATTATACTGTGTGACTGGAAACTTGATGATGGGCAATATTAACACACAGATTTATCGCATGTGCTGTAACATGTTGAGATATTGTAGTTAACTGTGAGCTCGGTTTCTCTTTAAAAAACTATACTTGTTCTGTTCCAACTTAGGTGGAAGCTGTTTGCACACTCTCTCATTGATGTCAGATACATATCTATTGCAGTTAACAAGCTCAGATCATTTGTATCAACAGCAGTCGAGAATTGGGAGTCGTCTGCATAGAAACAAACTCGGTTTGCCTTGGTAACATGTAAAGTCTGAACGGTAGAGAACCCAGAATGATGCCTGGTGGGACTCTATCTGGAGTCTTCATCCTGTCTGCAAAGCAAAGCCTCAGGTGTGAAGAAGAAAAAGATAGTTACCGTGGCGACTGAGCATGCTCAGTTCCATCCTGAGAGTTTGCTGTGTGCCTCTGTGGATGGGATGAACACTGACTCCATCCTCCCACAGTAACAACCAGGAGTCAGAATGACTTGAGGCTCTGCCCACTTCGACAACGCACACTTTGCTGACAGCAGAGGCCCCACCCACCTCTGCATAAGACACTCCCCCTGGGAGAATTACCTGGAAACAGGAACTCAGGTCATACTGATGACCAGAGCACTCAAGCATGTTTGTTATACCATACTTGTAACAACTTTCACTGAAAACCTTAATCCAGAACCCTAAGCTGGAACCATCACAGCTGTGGCTGAATCCAGACCTCTGCTCTCTGAACTGATGGTGAGGGGATGAAATCTTTTCCATGATGATGACCCTGAAACCCTCTCTGCAGTATAATGTATATTGAAGTCTGTTGCTCTGCACAATATAAAACAGAACCTGATGTAGATGGTTGAAAACCAACCTTAACCTATGTTACTCACATGAAACTGAAGGACCGCTATAGACTGAAGAAGACACTTCGGTGACAAAACACAGCTCTGTATTTTTTATCTTTGCAAGGGTGTGCTGTGTTTTCCTCTATCTTTATTTTCTGAATGACTCACCCTGTTCATGTTCTGTATGAATGACATCAAACCTACAACCAACTACATCAATAAATGTAAACAATAGAAATGAAACATGGCCTCAAAAACAAATATATTTATACTGTTATTATTATCCATTTATTTTAGATTGTGATATCAACCATATGTATATGTGTCATTTTACAAATGAAGTCTGGTTATGTTTGCACCCAAACAAACTAAGGCTCTTTATGGACTTTTGGATTTGAACGGACCTCAGGTTTTGCTCTCCACAGACCACATCCTTGGTTTGCTGCCTGTCTCATAATCGAACCCTACATCTGATTCTAACCTGAACCTTCAAACATCTGAAGGTGAACAACAGACAACAGGTCATTTCTCTCTCACATCTTCCTCAATGTCTAAAACTAAAACTGGTCCTCACAGAAATAGATACACACATTCAGATTTACCTTCAGTATATGAAACAGGTGACTCAGCAGCGACTCCTGGTTGTCAGCAGCACAGATCAGCTGATCGCTCAACGTCACCATCTCAAACTCATGAGCCAGGCTAGAAAAACATGAACACATGGACAGGAAGCGGGAAATGAAGTACTACAATTAGTAATATTAATGTGAAAGCACAGAAATACTTTTCATACTTTGTTATGGTCTGATCTCAGACACATGAAAGATTAATGACTTCATAATCACATGACTGAACTCACAAGTAATTGTTATTGATTAATTCAGTTTTTTCCTCCACCTCCTGAATCAGTTTGGGCCAACCTGCAGTGATGGCAGATTCTCCACCACAGGGAACTGTTGTCTTAAACATCTGTTCAAACAGCTGTGACGTTTCTTAAACTCTCAGACCTGCAGCCACACGGCTGATGTTTAACTTTACATTCACAAAAAACTCATTCTGACTCATCGTTTGATTTTAAAGATACTTCAAACCAGTGGTTCTCAACCTCAGGGTCAGGGCCTCCTCAAGGGGCCACAATGTGAGTCACAACATGATACTGAGGTCAAAAATACAAAGTTCTGCTGCACATTATAGCGTGAAATTTTGTTTCTTTAAACTGCAGATGATCTGGTTTTATTTTCGTTTAATGTGTGTTTAATGAGGTCTGTTTGTTTGATCAGGACAAACTAACTGGTCGTATTTTTGTTGCTCTAACTTCTCCCAGTTAATTTAACCATATTCTTCATTCCAGCAGCTAATTACCTGCTGTACATTTAAACGAACACTAGTGCTTGCACCAATTCTATTCACCTTATATACAGTATGGTTCCTTTAGGCAATAATATTAGGAAACATTTCATTGTTATGCAGATGATACCCAGTTATATCTGTTGCATCAGTAGTATTTACCCTTCTTTGAGGAAGACAGACAGAACTTCTCGGAGGTCGAGGACATCACACGCTGCTGAGTCATTTTCTAATGAGAAGAGAAAACGATCTTCTTCCAGTTTACCGTGAAGTTCCTCCTCTTCATCACCGGCATGTGCATAAACATAAACACACACACACACACACACACAACAATATTTCAGAAAATAAATAAATTCAATAAACAGCATGTGAGAAAACATTTTTCTTTGTTTTTCTGAGATGTCTCCATGTTTGTCCTGTCAGAGCCACTGTACAGATGTCCTGCAGGTTCAAACATGAGTCTTGAATAAAATCATCAAATAGTGAGTTTTGCAAAAAGTTCTACAATGTGTAAAATTATTGAATATTTTGAACAGTTTGTTTCACATATCAACAACAACAACATTGTTTTGCTTTAGTCTCATTTTAGGCCAAATTGTTGTTGGTCATTTCACATGTGCAGCATTTGTCATTATTTGTTAGCTAATCATGAATTCATCCAGGTGATTCAACCTACCTGAGGGGGCGGAGTCAGGTCTCCTGTTGGCTGACTGTGGCACGTAAGGTGGGACCTCTGAATAAAGACAATAAAGACAGACCTGAATATATAATCACATCCAGGTGAGCTTGTTTGACACCCCGCCCACACACTGATGTCAGAGTATGCTGGAGTACACCTGTACATCACCGCAGCAAGGTAAGAAGCCGAGATTTACAATGGTGTGTTATTTGTGTGTATATATGTGTGTGTTACCTGTGTACTCGTTGACTCGGAGCAGCTCTACCTGCAGACCCTGCCCCGCCCTCTCAGCCAGCAGGATGGGGGAGGGGCTCTGAGGGTCTGTCTGACACACCTGGGCACAGGTAACTTTAGTAAACTCAAGGAGATTTTACACATTGTTATTTTCATAATTTTCACCTGTGATTTACCTGCTGTCACATGTCAACCTGTGTGCTGGAAAAAAGGTCTCAAATATGGCCACACCCCTAACTGTGATGTCACAGCAGGTGCTCTACACCTGACTGTAAACATGTGATGGTTCAGGAAACAGTGACACTCTTGTTCCAAATGCTAATCGAGGCTAATCAACCCACATACTATTGCAGTCGCCATGGCAACAGAAACACCAATATATTGACTTGGATCCTTGGATCCTGATTGGCTGCTCAGTGGAGGTGTACTGGTGACTACAGGTGGAGGTGGATGGAGGATAATTCAGTTCTGCTGAGTTGAAATTTCACCACAACAAAAGAAATATTCTGTTGATTATTTACTTCATACATCTGTGTGTGTGTGTGTGTGTGTGTGTATGGAATGATTATTTATCTAAATGACAGTCATAAATGACAAAGTGTAAAACCATCAGACCTTTGCTCCTGAGCAGATCAGAGACATTGTTTCTTCTACGTCATCTCCACAAACCACCTGACGCAGCCTCTGAAACACACACACACACACATATCATCACACACTACCACAAACCCGTACAGGTGAGGTTAGTATTGTCTCCATATGTCTGACAGAGAAATATGACCTCATGTTCAGCTGATTATGTTTACATACACACACTCTCCTCCTCCTCACTCTGCACTTCCTCTATCGTCCACTAAATGCTGCCGTTATAAAACTTTATTGAACTGAATGTGAGACACAGTACGTGCGTTTTTTACACAATTAGAGTTTTATTATGATCACTCAGGGAAGACTTTCAAAATAAAACTTCCATTAGCGCATCCATCCTTTTAAAGGTTATTGATTATGAATTTTTTATCCATGATAAAGAGGTCAGTAATGTATTTATTCACACTGTATATCTGACATGTATAATAAGATAAGCTAATTCATTATTGAACCCCCAGAGGGGAGAAGTGGCAAGAATACATATAGATAAAAGTATAAATATAAAGAAAAAAACCAGTTCAAAGTGGCAGTCTAAAGTGACTTAGTGATGAGACAAAGTGACATTTCAATTACAGCAGCAAATTGTTAGCTGTAATGTAAATAGTGCAGTGTGAGCACAGTCCTCTGTCGTTGTACAGTCTGATGGCAGCGGGCACATTGGTGGAATGACGCACTGGCTGAAAGAGCTGCCCATCTGGAATTGTAACTTAATTATAATTATTTAATTGTCAATGAGTGTAACCGAGTCAGACCTGATCCATCAGAGAGCGCGAGGAGGTCAGAGCGTGAACTCGTCTGTAGCGCCCCCTGCTGTATTTATCCTCGATGAACTTTGATCTCTCTTCATCAGACGACTCTGGACGCAGCTGCTCCACCGCCGGCACCGCCGGAGCCCACACCTGATTGGCTAGTCGGTTACCATAGGTGACAAACAGCTGGGAGAGGAAGGGATTAAAGGTCACGTATGAGTGGTTGAGTCTGTTCCCCCTCACCTGTACGAGTGGTTCAGTCTGCTCCCCCTCACCTGTATGAGTGGTTCTGTCCAGGCCTTATTGTCCATCTTCAGACTGCGTACCTTTGACAGGTTGCTGCCCAGAGCTCGATGCTGACCTGAAAGCAGACATTGTTGGCTTTCTGTGTTAATACCAACAGATCTGCTAGCAGCCCCAGCGTCCCACATTTCCACACAAATACACTGTTTGTATTTGAGAGAAAAAAAAATCAGGTTTAGTTGTCTAACCTTCACAAGAGTACTAGATACCTGTGCTCAGATGGTTTCAAAATCTCTATATACTGTATATCTGTATCTTATGAAGTTCCTCAAGCACCAATTCTAAAGTTTTAGTTTTACTCTCGATTGCTGTGTCAAAATTTCAATGTCCACCTTCTATAACCAACTTCTTTTACAGTGCATCCAGGTGCTACTCAACATTTTAAGTCTTCTAGTTCATTATGTTTCCATCAAGCAGCATACAATGAATTTCTTCAAACTGGTAAACCTGGACCAGTTCAGTGATTTCTTTCATTTTGTATTAGACTAATGGCTGCTGCATTCTGAATCAACTGGAACTTTGTTTTCGGTAGCCCAATAAAAGCGGACTGTCAAGGGACTCATAATGGCAGCATGTTTCAGTATTGAAATTGTTCTATTGTTACTGACAAAGAAACAGATGTTTACATGCCCTTGTTAAAATGACAAAACCCATTTATGCCTAAATTCATTAAAATCTAAAAGCACTTTCGGATGTGTAACATTTTAATCTGATTGGTCAGGCAGTTTCACTTGTTCTAATTCCGACCCAGTTTTGTGCTCATTTAGTTTTAAGAAAAAATTTACTCATCCACTTAATGATATCAGTGAGAGAGATAATAAGAGCATTTAAATAACTAAATATTTGTTTTCTATTTATAGAATGAGGAAATGTTGTTAATCAACGTATCTTGATTTTGAAAGTAATTTTGCAACAACATATTTTATTTGTCTCCAGCCAAAATAACAGATCTTGTTTACTATTAAATTGTTTTATGGCTCTTCTTAGATTCTTGCAGCTTGGTTAGATGTATGTCTTGGTCTGACTAGTGACATGATGTCTTTATTAACATTTAAGTGAAAAAAACATATTTCACTAACATTAAACAAAGTGTTTTTTTCCTGTCTAAAGCACAGACAGGATTCAGGATCTCTCTGCTGTATTTTGTATGTCCAGCATTGATGATTGTGATTGTAACACTTCATTCACTCCAAAAAACACTGGCAGAGATAAGGGTTGACACCACAACATCATTGGAAAATAAAATGAAGCTCTAGCGTAAGTTCAGGCAGGAAGACAACAATGCTTCTAGATCACAAACTATTTTCTCATGCTCACGCTCATTTCCCACTGTCAGTGTTTGGGGCTGTCTCTGGTAATCAGCTGTCTCATCAGCTGTTCTCTTCCATCCAATAGCACGGCGTCACTCCCTCATCGCTAGCCTATCATCTTCGTGCTCTCCTTTTAAAACACAATTTTTCTCTGGCCTAGCTCTTTCATGCTGGTGATTCGCGCGCCCCTCCACCTCCCCATCACCACCTCGCCTACACAGAATCATCATCCACTTCATCACCCATCTGGCTTCACGGTCTCCAGTTGCCGCCACCACCACCAGTGTCAGGACTCCGGGGGGTTTATCCAGCAATGGCTGGGATAGTAATTCTTCAATCAAGACGTCTCCCCCAGAGACCAAAATGCCAAAGACTCTCTGTCAAGTTTCAGGATCAATATCATCATCAATGTCACTCGTTGTAATGAATTATCTTTCTTCATGTACTCGTCTCTCCTGGTTGAATTAGTAATATACCATATAAACGTGATTTCTAGGACATAGGGTTGCAGGTCGCACACATGACGTGAACACAGAATTAGCCTTCCCTGTTAGCTCGTACCTGCACAGGCTGCACAGATGACCAGCAGCAGGTTGACCGAAGCCCACTCAGGATTGGCTGAGCTGCAGTCACCGCACACTTTGTTGTCGGGATTTTCCCAGAGACGCAGTGCCACCTGACTGCAGGACAGAGCGCTGCGAATAGTTGAGGACAGTCTGTCCAACCAGATGGACAGATCCTTTGAGGAATCAACAGACAGGCTGCAGGCAGGAGGTGGGGCCAAAAAGGTGATAAGAGGGAAGAACATTGAGATAAAAGACAAAGGAAGACAGAACATTAGGACCTATTTTAAGCTGACTTTACATAGGACAGCAACAGACAGACCTTCAAAGAGACAGGTAGTCAGGTAGGCAGACAGGCACGTACTTGAAGCTCTTGTAAGGAGTGATGAGGGTAAACGAGTGCTTTCCTGTAGATTTGACCGTGGCCACATTCAGGGGGACAGAGAAGGAGGCGATGCCCAGCTGGAAGCTCTCCTTGTTAGGATAAATCCAGAGGTCGTGACCCCAGACAGCGGCGTAGGTGCGGCTCCACTGGTCCTTGATGGTGATTTGTCCTTGGAGTTCTGGGGGGGCAGGGCTTGGCTGGCCTCGAGATGCCAGCAGAGATGTGACCCAACCTTCATGAACCTCTGAGAGATCAAAACCATCATGCAGAAGAATCATCAGCTCCTGCAGTACTGGACACAGTTTCATCTATATATCTGCTTGTAGCTCAATCGAAACTCAGCCTCCATGGTTTTAACTGGAACTAAGAAACAAGACCATATTTTGGTGATCTTTGCACGGCTGCACAGGCTACGAATTGAACTGATTGCAAAATCTCTGAAGCATAGCACAACTGACTCGACTCAGCTGAAGTGAATTCATGTGCAGCTGAGTTTGATAGCATCCATGAAAGTGAAGCAGAGCGCAGTACAGTACAGTAGAGTGAAGTGGACTCCATTATTGTGAGTTCAGACAGAGGACAAAACAGAAGAAATCTCAGAGGCAAGAAAAGTCAAAGAAAAGTTGCAAATAGATGCAGTTTTTCCCAGGGCAGTGTGACAACTGTGCATTGACGTGAAGATGTGTTTGAGCAAGTTGAAAATGTTTTGATGAGTGAAAAATTTGTGTTTACGCAAAGCTTCATGAATCTGCTTCATAAACATACAGAGACAAGAGAAAACAGGGGAGAGACTGCAGGGAAGTGAAGTTCAGAGATCAGTCAGAGGCTGAACTCAACACAACCACATAGGACACACCTTTTCAACTGTTACTCGCTAGCTTACAGCTAATACCTGAACAGCTGATACATGGGCTGTTGGGTCAAATCAACATAAAAGGCCCAGTGGTCAAATTCTGGGCAATGACTTGAAGCAAATACTCATTTCACTTTCTGTCTGAATATTTGAGTCCAACAGAGACCACTAGAATACAACAGGGTACTACAGTGTGCTGTCACTGGTCCAGAGCTGGCCTAGGAGACAAATAAGTACAGTAGAGTCCAGGAGACTGCAGCAGTATTACAGTATTACCATCATTGTGAGCCATGAAGTCGTAATGTTTCTTCCTGAAGTAAATAGAGAATCTTCCTTTGTCCTGTTTCTTTACGTTGGTGATGCTGGAGACATGAAACAGCACCTCACTGAACCGGTCCTGATCAATAAAACAAACATGCCCATTACTGTGTTGACAGGCAGAAAGGCAGACAAACAGAGAAAGAGACAGGCGTCTAGAGAGAGACAAGTAAAGGGACACTGACTTACTGTGCGTTTTTTCCACAGAGACATCAGCTGTCCATCCAACGTCGCCCATAAAACATTGTATCTGTCAGAGAAAGAAAAAATGTCTGTTAATTTATGTCTCTGTTTGCCTGTCGCCCATCCAACATCCATCCAACTATCCATCACCCCTCTATCTATCCATCCAACCATCCATCACTCTTCCATCCATCATCCATCCAACCATCCATCACCCCTCTATCCATCATCCATCCATCCAACCATCCATCACTCTTCCGTCCATCATCCATCCAACCATCCATCCATCACCCCTCTATCCATCATCCATCCATCATCCATCCAACCATCCATCACTCTTCCATCCATCATCCATCCAAGCATCCATCACCCTTCCATCCACCATCATCCATCCAACCATCAATCACCCCTCCATCCATCATCCATCCAGCCATCCATCCAGCCATCCTCCATCCATCCAATGACATACACCTGAAACACATGTGAAATACATCTGCTGTCCTGCTCTGTTTGGCTTAGGGATCAATCATGTTTCACAAACACATTATCTATGTGAGTCACATCATTCCCTAACAGACTGTCAGTGGACTGATATGTGGACAGACTCAATCTTCCATTTCTTTGAACCTATCAGCAACTAGAGTACAGGACTTCAGTTACACCAGCAACTCACTGAGGTTTGTTATTAATGACTGAATCAACACAAGCATTTCTGACAAAATGATGATGATGTTGACGATGTTACCTGAAGCCCTTCCAGACATCCAGCCAGCTGGATCGGACCATGGCGCTCTGTGGGGTTGAACTCCCACAGCCCCCCTTCTTCCTGGATACTCGAATTGTGGCCGCTCTACAGCACAAACACACTTTAACAGGCTGAACATCTTTCTCTGGATAGAGTATTCCAAATTTAGACTTGCATTCTGGGAAGTTCAAACACATGGCTCAACACAGAAGGGTCAACTCCTCAGGCCAAGACTCAGACTCAAGACTCAGGTTTACCTGCAGAATTGGGATGGTTTGAAACCGGAGTGAAGGAGACTGTTCACATCAAAGCAGAGAAACCCTAGCTCAACAAAGGAGGAGATCTACGACACCATTTACTGTTGTTACATCAGCCAGGAGTCTCAGTGAACCAGGTGGGATCAATGACCTTGACAACTACTCGCAGAGTTTTAAGACCTGGCACTCCCTGCCAGTAAGTTAGTACTGAAGAAGCCCCTTGGATGAGAGGCGAGATGTTTTCAGGTATCGACAACTCCAGTTGCCCTAGATTCAACTCTCCTGTGATAACCATGACCTGGATGGCTGAGAATTTTCACAGAGAACTTAAACTTTTATAGCTGAACTCTAAAGTTGAAACAGGAAAACACAGTGAGACCAGCTGCGTTGAACCATGATTACAACCTGTGACATGAGGCCAACAGAAACACCTGTACACCTGCTATCCTCACTAATGCTGTAAAGTTTCAAACCAAAACTATTTGTTTTCATTATATGCATTGATTTGTTTGAATGTCAGCGTGTTGATTTCTGCCTATATAAGGAGACAAAATCTGCCCATCAAAAACATGAAGCTTATGATTTGCAATCTGACACCAAATTTTAATCTTCCAACAGAAATTATATCAAATATCAAAACTCTACAGAGACATCAGGGCCAAAGAGTTGCTGATATCACACTGATCTCCCTGGGATGATGACCATGGATGCTGACTGAAAGCTTTCTCCTACTCGTAGCTGTCCCCATCTCAAAAAACATCAGAGCTGATTTTACAGTAGACTTTGTTTTGCTCAATCTACAACTGTTCCTACATCTAAACGGCTCATTTCTTGGCTATAAAAATCCCAATGGGAATCAATAACAACTGTAGACTGGATATCATAATGACTGTGGATTGGGTCATATCTTCCTCCATCCTCCTCCACCTGTTTGATGTGAATGTAATACCCCCCGGTCCTCCATGGATGTTCTAATGACAGCAAGATGCTGTGTTCAAAGATGGCACCCCATTCATTACTATGGAAGTCACTCATTGGGTTCAGCTGCTGAAAAGCTTCCGTGGGTTTCCTCATCCTTTACTGAGCATGCTCAGTAGAGTCTTTCTCTAGCTGTTCTAGTTGAGAGCTTGCTCAGTAGAGACTTGCTGTGTGAGAGCCAACTGACTTCCTGTTGGCTCTTCAAACACATGAATGCAATAAAATAATTTAATCACACGACTCTTCTGGACTTTGAATGTTATTGGACGGATGCATGGATCAAAGTCTACAATTTCATTTAGCAGACACTTTTATCCAAAGCGACGTACATTCACATACCGATGGAACAGCCATCGGGGGCAATTTCCGATTTTTCTCTACCTCCTGAGCTACAGCCGCCCCTGACATACAAGAGTCATTTCAGAGTTTTTATGAAACATTTATTCACTGTTTTATGGCCGGTCCTTTTCCTATGACTGTGGAAGAGGAAAAAAGTTTGGGACAGTGTCTGTCACATTATGCTGCTGGAAGTTGTACCAAGTGTGGCCGCTACACCAAAATCACCTGTCATCTCACTGCTGTTCCCAGGAGGTTGCAGTCCACACACAAAATGAGTTGGTTAGTTCTCTAGTTTTCTAATTACTACAATTTTTGTTGCTCTTATTATTTATGCTGCCACTTCTTTGTCACTTTATTTGAGTACTTTAATCAATTTGCTTGTTCTGTGAGCTGCTGTAATGAGTGAATTTCCCCTGAGGGGGATTAATAAAGCCAATCTGATCTTGTCTTATCTTGAATGGGTGGAGTAAGAACTTCAAGGCCTTTAGTATGTTCTTGTTTAAATTTGGACGGAATATAGACTGAGAAAGGTGTGTGTACCTCGGAGTCTTCTGTTTCAGTGGCTTTTCTGATTGGTCAGTTGGACGTGGGGGTGGCGGGGCTGGTCGAGTTGGGATCAAACGACCTGAAGTTTTCGACGGGAGGCTGCAAAACACAAACATCAGTGCTGTGTTAGCAGTGCAAAATTGTGTAGTATTAGTAGTTATTGTAGCACTGTATACATACATATTTGAAGATTGGTTAGAAGCAGGATCTGCCTCCATAGGTCCATCTGCACCAGCAGGAACGGGGCTAACTCCTGTATCTTCCTCCTCATTGGATGAGTCAGTGTCAGCTTCCTCTTGGCTCGCCCAACTAGCCAACACAGTGACGTATAGGTCTTCTCCTTTGGTGGTGTAAGGAGACAGGTTTAAACCTGGAAGCAGAACAAAACAAGAGGAATCTGACATCCAAACCAGGATGAGACAGACTGAAACAAGGGAAGATTTAAACTTCTTGACTACCTTCCTCTGTTGACTCAGCAGCTTCCTCGAGTGACGGTAATGTGACTCCTGCTTTCTGGTCTAAAGTTGACATCACCAGTTGTGACAACATCCCAACATCTGGACACATAAACAGAAACATTTTGCCAATCAGGAAGGAGAGTTTGACCCGTTCGGCCAGTGAGTGCTTGAATCAGTTACAAACAGATCAGAGGGCTGTTTTCAAAGCGAGATTACCATATGAAAACATTCAGGCTGCTGGTCTGTCCCTCTTGTCTTTTTCAGACTGACCTGTTAAACAGGAGTTTTTCAGGTTGCACATAGGTGAATGTGCACAGTGGTCACTCTGAGAAGTTTGTGTGGCTGTTTTTTTTCATACTTGTATCTACAACTTGTGTGACATTGCTGTTTTTTTTGGCCCCATTTCAAAGTTGAGACCAACATGTTCTCACTCCTAACTCATCAAATACAACAGGTTGTTCAGCAACCTTATTCTTCAAAATAAAGCACTATCCATCTCCCACTAGCATCTGTTGTGCATGCACTCAAGTAAGCAATAATAAATATGCAACTTCTGGTTAGATTTTCATTAAAAGTTTGCTAAGAACAATAACAAACACATAGTTTGGTTAGGTTTAGGAAAAGATCATGGTTTGGTTTTGAGTATCTTAGTTGTACGTAACTTCAGCTACATGAACTCCAGGGTGAAAGTCCTGTGTTTGACTCATCCACCTACCCCCACATCCTCCATGTGCTGACTTTTCTCACTACATCACTTGACTTGCACATTGAAACACTGCAATTCAGGGGAGCCTTTGACGTCTTGGGAGTGAGTGAGTTTGTCCACTAAGGGAATGAATGGGCCAGAAACTGCAGGTCCCTTTGCAGGACCTGTTGCTTGACCCAGAGGGAGTTCCAATAAACAACCAGGATTGGGAGAAGTTCAACTATGTTTCAGTTTCACTTGGGCCCCTGAAATCTTCAGTTGCTCAAGTTTCCTTTTTGGTGATCTTCAAGCAGGTAGGAGGTTTTTTCAGAAGTCTTTATGATCAGACAAAATGTCTTCAAGGATTTAAAGAGAGTCCAGTTGTCTGTGACTGAGCAAGATAACAAATTTAATGTTTACTTTCACTTTAAATGTGAACAAGACTGGCAATTCGGGCAACTGACTGGGGCCACAAAAACACCTGGTTAAAAGGCCCCAGAGGAAGTATTGGATGAGAGAGGAAACATGTACAAAAATTGAAACCTTTGACTGAGTATTTTGTGCTGAGTACTTCTGTATGTACCTGACCTGAAGACTGAGAATGACTTTAGAGATGTTTTTAAAATACTCTCTCCATGACTGACTGAAAAATGCAAAGTTTATATATATTTTCCAGAGATCTGACCAGCTGATTGATTGATTGATTGATTGCTGTGTACCTGTGTGAAGGTTTTCGATCCTCGGCAGCGAGGGGGTCGGCTCTGGCGGGGCTGTCATGGAGCTAACAGCAGGGGTAGTCACACTGCTAACAATATCGGCTAAGCTGGTTATGTTAGCTAATGAGCTAACAATGCTGTCGAAGCTAGCAGCCCCTGTGTTAGCAGCAGGTACAGATGTGGTGGTGGAGGTAGACTTTAATGTAGCAGCAGCTGGGTTAGCCACAGTGCTAGCAGCTCCTGCTAAGCTAGGTATGTGAGCAGCAATGCTGTTGGCCATGCTGTCTATTGAGGGGAGCACTGAGGGAGCTGGGGGGGTGGGCGCAGTGGGGGTCAAGCCACCAATTGAGGCAGAGACTCCAGCCAATGACGGGATGTTGGCAGTGATGATGTCAGTAACACCAGACAGAGTTGGGAAGACGACGCCACGGTCCGACCCACTGAGAGGAAGAGGAGCTGCATCTTCACCTAAGGAGTAGGACACAGTGACATCATCAGACATCAGCTGACAGACAGACACCTGGAAGTTTCACAGTAAGAGTCTTATTGTGATCCCTTAGATGAGACTTTCACAATAAGAGTCCTAATATGGTCTCAGAGCTTCCTCTACTGCCACACTGAGGGAAGACGTTCACAATAAAAGTTCAGTTGAGGTGGTCTGTTGTTTTCTTGTATTTTTTTTTATTTATCATAAACAAATCTCATTTTCAGACTCAAACCAACAACATGTTCATCTGTCTCTCTCACTGTCTGACTTCCTGTCTGTGGCTCTCAGCTTCAAGCTCATTGGTTCCTACTGAAGATGTAAATCTTTAAAAGCACCTCACAGATATAAAGTCATGTTTAAAAAGGTTCATTAGTTTCCTCAAACAGCTGCTCAGTGTACAGAGTGTCAGACAAACAGGAGAAAACAGTTCATTTGTTGGGGACTATTTTCAGTGGTGGATGAATCCACATTTGTTCTCTAGAGAATCCACATTTGTTCTCTAGTGAATATTTTGGCAGCAATACAGTGTTTGTGGAATTGATTCCAGATAAACTACAGTGTGCTTCCACAGTGTTTGGTGTTTTGTCCTTGTTGCCATCACTGCTGCTGCTGCTGTTTAGCATCTCTCCATGTTATCAAGATTTTTTTCAATGATGAGTAAAAATCTTATTTTCATTCACACAAGTGAAAGAATCTGGAAGTTCAGTGAGTTTAACCTGTTTCTATTTTTTTCTGTAACTGAGTCTGTATATTGAAAAAAGAACAAATCAGACAGGTCGCTGCACGAGAAAAGAAAAATCAGAAGATATTTGCAATCCAGACTTCAAGCCCACTACAGACAAGTTTTACATGGATGTGGTCTTGGTGTTGCAGAATCAACAGCACAGTAACTTTAAGACAGACAGGATGCTGAGTTTAAACTGAAGTAGTTAAACCAGCTGCACATCACATCACAGCAGCTAGATAATGATGTTTACAGTCTTTCCATTCAATTGAGATTATATCATCACAAGACAGAAGACAAACTGGTCTGAGATAATCACCAGTCTGCTGCTTCCACAACCATCAACGACTGGACCAAACCGGTTCAACTGTTCAGACTGAAAACACGTCAGCAGTCAGACTAAAAATAAACTCTTTCACTGTCAGTCGGCATTCTTATATCAAAGCTCACACTTAGTTTTACATCTAATAAAAAGTCAATATGACTGATTTGAAATGTGATGCATGGGGATGTGGCAGTTAAATAAATGGGAATAATCTGAAGGAAAAAACTACTTTCAGGCAGCCAGAAGTGTGGAGGAAAGAACAATGTTGGAAAATATGATAAAAAAATTGTTTGATCAGGATTGTGTCCATTGTTTCTGACTTATTGTATCACTGTTGTATTTATAGTTAAACTGCTTTCTGTTCTTACTTTCCAACTGAAACTCGCCTTCTTACAGGGATACATTTTAAGATGCTTTTGGTTGGTTGTCACAACTTCAGAGGACCATTTGAAGGTTTAGACTTGATTTTGGAGTTAGGTTAGAATCAGACATTATGTCAATGAGGGAACTACAAGTGTGTGTGTGTGTGTGTGTACCTGTGCTCAGGTTAACTCCATTAGAGAAGACTGGCTGCAGATTTTCACCAATCAAATCTCTGAAATACATTTTTTTAAAGTTTCAGTTTGTTTTTAGTTTGAAATTCAATAAACATTAAAATTTTTTTTAGATTTAAAGGTTTGTTCCATAGATTTAAAGGTGGACTCACCTTCCCAAAGAGGCGGCGGTGTTGAGACTGTCCGACATGTATCGAGATCGAGGCTTCGGGACAGGAAACGGAGGTGGAGAAGCCATCTGGAGGAGAGGAGAGACACTTAGGGGATCAATCACCTACCAGGAAGCTTCAGGTATCCTAAACACAGCTGAGTGAACACCTGGAGACTGAGTACATGTTAACAGAAAGTTTTGATTGATAAGTGTATTAATTTATTGATCCAGAATCAGTGTGTCAGTTCAATTAACCACCAGCTGTTGTTAGCTGCAGTGACAAATCAGCTCTTCTGATTAAATCACACGACAGCAGATGAAAAAATCAGACATCTCATTTTGAGGTTCAGGTGTAGTCTCATGACTGAAGGCTGTTTGGATCTCTGACTGAATTTAGTATTTATAGTATTTGGAACTTCTACCTTTATTTATTATTCTAGTTCAGGTGATTTTAATATTACTGTCACTGATCATAGACTTTCATCCTGTCTTGATCTCAAAGGCAAAATGCTGTAACCACATATTTAGTTGAAATTTAGTTAAGTCCCGAATCTGACTCTTTTACATTTGTTTTACTTTATAGAAAATCATTTTACCACAGAGATTTTTGTAAAACCAGAACTGTAGTTACTGAAATCTGGTAGCAAAGAAGCTGCGGTTACATTTAAAGCAAACCATGGAAATAATAAAAATACAGTTTGTTTTCTCTAAAAAACAATTACAAATGGTCAAGAAAGGTTAAAGAACATGTTTTACCTAAATTTTGGAATTTTGCAGCAATAATTTTTGGGGTAAATTAATCTGCCTAAATTGCATAAAAGTAATATATTACAGCTTCTCTGTTTTCTAGTTTTTTGTCTTATAATTTTACTAATATTTTATTTTCTTTATTATTATTTTTCTCTTTTTAAATTTTTAATTAATTAATTTGTTGGCCTGTTTAGAGCCGACTGTATCGTGTCCTGATAAACCTTCAAGTGTGAATGATTTATTTTATTTTTTTAAACTTTCTTTCACTGGAAGTGTCTCACTTAAAGTAAAAGAAAAAATAAATCACTGTAATGTTGCAGCTGGAAAATGAAATGCTGGTAGTTTAATCTGTAGTAATATGTCATCATTTAGTCAATATTTATATTTCACATTAAGAATCTGAATCTGCAAAGATACTAAGGCTGTGAAAAGTAGTGAAGTAAAAAGTAGAAGTATTAGTAAAGTGCAAGTACCTCAAAAAGTACTTGAGTTACTTCAGTTACTTTCCACTGATGTTAGACGTGTAAAATTAAATACAACCAAAGAAAAGATTGGATCCTATAAACAGAACAACAAAACAAGCTGGAAACAAGATTCTTAATGATTCTTAATCTTCAAAACATGAAACAGAAGAAGAAACTCAAAGTTTCTGGTTAAAATCCACAGAAGAAGAATCTGATTTCACATCAACATCAACAGTTGAATGTTTCTCAAAATATTCTACAGACTTCGGTCTGGACGTGCTCAATATGAAAGGTGCCTTGAAGTGACTCCTGATGTCATTTGGCCTAGTAAATAAAATTGAACTGAACTGAAAATCAAATGTAGTTGTTGTCTTACCGTGTTGTGAAACTCCTGAGGGCTGAAACTCCTCAGACACCCACCCGTTGATCTGTTCACCTGTTCCTGTGGCAGTGAATATCTTGTATCTCTGTGAATAGTTTTATGTTTGTGGTTCACATGCTGACGTCCTGCTTCAGATACACCTGCACTCATAAAAACTGAACCGTCAGTTCTACTCCCTCCAGGTGTGTGTGTGTGTGTGTGTGTGTGTGTTTCTCTCAATGTGTGTTGTTGTTTGTCTTTTTTGTGGAGTGTTAAGGTGGATTTCTAAGAATGTATTAAGAGGTTAAACTGTACCTGGTTCAGGTATGTGGTGTTCACTGAACCACGCAGCTGTCAGGACGCTGATCAGGTGTTTTCCCTGTGCATGTTTTTACAGTGAACTCAGTGAAATGTCACTGGTTCAACCTGCTGCAGGAATGTAGGTGTGTGTGTGTGTGTGTGTGTGTGTGTGTGTGTGAACTTTGGCCTTTGTCTTTCTATTCAGGATTTTTTAATGAGTGAGACAGATTATGAGCACACTTTCACTGAATTAGTTGAAAGTTTGGAGACATGTTTGTTCACAGTTCAGTTCAGTCTTTAAGAAGTCAAAGTTTCATTTTCTTAAAAAGTAAATTTTAAAGTAAAAGGGTTTCTATTTGCTTCTGATTATAAATAACATGTTTGAGGTTTTTGCAAAAATCTACTTTCTTATTCTGGTGCAGGACACTAATTCATTTTTATGTATTCTTTTAAATAAAGACTTGAGGTTCCGATGTCAGAAGGTGTCATGGGCAGTTCAGACTGTAAAAGCCTCTGAAAGCAAATTGTAGTATTTGTAATATTTTTCTTTATAAATAAAGTTGGCTTGCCTTGGAAATGGGTTGAAATTATTTCACTGAAGCTGTAGATTCTTTCAGAAAGACAAATGTAAAAAAAATGACTTGTTAGGACAGAAATGATTTATTGTGATGAGTAGTGAGGAAGCTGTTGCGTTGAAGTGTCTGCTTCAGTCAAACATGGTGACATCTGCTGGCCACCTGCCGGTGTTACATTTACATGAATGGATTCAACATGGATGGACAGAATGGATGCCGCCTGTGTGAAGCTCTCAAGTCAATCTTGCCTCTGTTTTTTTTTTTTTTTTTTTTTTTTTTTTTTTTTTTTTTAATTTATTGCAGTCTCTCCTCTTTCATGTGTGATAAGTAAGGGCTCATGTTAAGCATGACCAGGCAACTTTAAAACAACTAGAAGAACTGGGTCACAGAGAAATTTTCCTTCTTGAAACTACATCACCATGCTGGAGTGACGCTGAGCCAGGCAGCAACAGGGGGCTTTCCCATCAACCTGAGGTCACCAAGGAAGCTGAGACTCCAGTGCTTGGTTAGCAGAGGAAGGTTAATCTTGCCAAAATCGAGTGTTAGGGTTCTATCAATAATAAAATGGATGACCTCGTCAGTCATCTACACAGAGACCTGCAGTGCATGATACTGGGGGTTGTTTACATCATCTAACTGCAAGAAATGATCAGTGGACATGAAAACACCTATCTGGATGTTGTTGTTTGGGTTGATTTCAATCACTGCGGTCTGCGGAAAAACATACCCATTAATGTTCCCGCCAGGTACAACAACACTTTGGACCACCAGTACAGTAACATAAGAAATGCATACAGTGCTGTCCCCAAACCTCACTTGCTCCATGGTCAGTGGCACAGTCCCTCAACTGTGGAAACACTAAACAGTTATTACCAAGAACTGTACTAATCAAGTCCTGAGTAATCTCAAGCCTGTGATGCTCACCTCTCTCAATGTGATGGAGGCTGTTGACGCACACTTTGATTCCATTAAAGGTCGTGTGGCTTCCGGCTCAGCTGACCTGCTCTCATACTCTGTCGTGGTTTAAAAACACCAATAAAGTCTATATTTCTAAATTCACAAAAAATAATTGTCCACACTCATAATTTTGAACGGATATATCAATCAATTTATTTGATTCACTTGCGTGGGTGATAAACACCAAGATGAGGGATGTAACACATATTGTTTTCACCACACCGCAATTCATCCTCTGGGACCTTCTCGGCGTAACCATTGTTGATGACATCTGTCAGAAAGTCTGTGTACTCTTGATGGAACCTTTTATCCCTTTCCATTTTCTTCCTTATTCCAGTGAGGCGCTGTTGAGCAGCACAATGATTGTTTGACATTGTCACCTCTTTGGTTTTGAAAGGTAACTTCACACTGTAATGTCCATCTTGCACCTTGACAGACTGTTCCATGATTTCAATGAATTTTGCTTGTTCCCTTGACATTTCTTCTTTGTCTTCAGCAGCTCTTTCATTGAACTCGTGTTCATACTGCTTCTCCAACAGCACCTCCAGACACTCTATTCACAGTGGCAAAATGGCAGTTGTCGTCATCATGTTTACCTTTCCAATCCCCACACGAGCCATTGACAACCCACCCCAGTAGGGTTTTAATGGCAAAGGGTCCATCACCTTGACTGTTTATAACTTCCCATGGCTCCAGCAAAGGCCATTTTCTGAGGGTTTCTGTGGTGATTATGTTTGCTGTACCAACCGGCATGGCTTTTTGTGTGTAAACATCTGGAAGACTGTGGTACCTTTTTTTGCTCTGTTTGCAATTTTTGCAGATTATGTGCTGGTTGCAATTTTTGCTCAAATGCCCAATGTTGAGACACCCAAAGCAAGTTCCCTTTTCCTTCAAGAAGTTGATTTTTTCCCAATGTGTAATTCTGGCAAATTGTTGACAGTCATCCAGAGCATGATCCTGTAAACAGAATAAACAGTTAATGTTCTTTGTGTCGTTCCGTTTGGGCTCCTTGGTTTCCTTGTGTTTGTTGATTGCACAGACGTTTGTTGCAAAGTTTTCTCGTTTCAGTTTTGGTTTGATTGATTGCTTGACCGTATACACATCCCTTTTGATATGCATTCCCCTTTCTGTCGTTTGGATATCCACAAAAATGGGATCAGATAAAAGCTTGACCTGACGTTCAACAAAGAGCACAACATCAAAGTTTGGTGTGTGGTTTTGGGTTTCTCGTATTTCATATGCAATGCTTCTAAAACGTTCCCTCAATTTAAAAGGAAGTTTTGATATAATGATTTTAAGATTGGCAAACACGTCCAGTTCTCTCATGTCAAGCAGATCAGACATCGCATTATTGCAGCCACGCAGAAATAAAGCGTAATCTTGGAGTGCTGAAACATTTTCAACTTTAACAGCAGGCCAGTTGAGGACTTTCTCCATAGAAGCTGCTGTGATTCTCATTTCATTACCAAAACGCTCCTGTAGGAGGGCACAAGGTCTCTTGGACGCCCCCTGGTGTATCTTTCCAGATAGTACATGCAGTCCCCTTTAGTTGCACTTGTATCTTCAACACAGTGCTTAAAGGCATGAACATGAATTTTAAAGGGTCACCTACCGGTATCTCTCTTTGTGGAAGTTGACTTGACCTTTGTTGTTGTAGGAGCAGTTCAGATATTTGATTTTGCTTTTGTAAAATCTGAAGTGTGCTGTTATCAGCTGCATGTACAACATTCTCATCCTCTTTTGACACAGGTACATGTAATGTTTTATTTTCTGTCAACTCTTTGAACCTTGCATCAGGATTAACGGTTGTTTGCTTTAGTTTGTGCTTCTCAAAATAGGATTCCAATCCATCCTGTTCTGCTGAAAATGCTTGCAACACCGACACTTCGGCACCTGCAGCTTCAATCTCAGCCTCAAACTCCACTTGCTCCATTTTTTTGTGCAGTGATTCTGCCTGTCTCCAGTTCATGTTTCTTCTTTAGTGAATCTGCACGTGTCAGCAGTGCAGCTCTTTTAGCTCCGTGCCATTGCTATTGAGGATTTGTTGGATCGGTTTGGTCTCGCAGATCCTGCACTGCTGCGACTTCTAGTTGAGCAGGTTGTGGCTGATCCAGCACCTGATGTGCCGTCCATCGCTGTTATTTTATCCTCAGTGTTTTCCATAGCTCCATCACCTGCACACTCCAAATATTTTGTGGCACTTTGAGAAACTTCATCCACACCCAGAAGTTTTGCCTTGAACCATATTTCATGCTTCTGTTTCTTCCACAGGTCACAGCTTGAGCAGAGCGTCATGCACCTTTTGCATCATTAAGCAACACTTGATATTTGTTAAAGCTGCTTTCTATTTCAGTTTTACACCCAGAGTCACACAACTCCTGAATTGTCTTTTTTAATTCAGCAGCTTTATTCAGTTTAGATCTTCTTGTTTTGTCTAAATCTCCTATTTTACAAAGTCCTGCTTCTGTGGTCAGTTTTCCTTTTCTCTTTGCGAGTGTTGCCAGTTTGAGACTCAGCAGTTCCTGCATCAGTAACCAGCCTCATCTCTTCACACAGATCAGATCATTACCTGGATTATCAACCTTCAAACACCTGCACGTTCAGTTTCTTCATCAACCACACACAGTTTTTGTTCAAAAGTTCACACCAATAAAAACACAATGTAAATTATGTCCATGAAAATAAAGTCTCTTCCTTTGAAGCAGCGTCTTGAACTTGACATAAAGTCGACTTTACTTTGATATAATGACCCAATGCATTGGTGTGTGCACACACTTTATTTAATGGCCATATGTGTGTGTGTGTGTGGTAGCTACCGTGAACCTCCGTCACTTGGCCTCGTCTGTCCGCCGCCGCTGCCCCGGAGTCTCCGTCCGCTCACAGCGGCCCGCTGCCCCGCGTCCAGCCGCTGCCCGGTGCCCGCTGCCCAGCTCAGGTCTCCGCTGCTCCAGCCTGAGGCCGTGATGAAGATCAGCTGATCGGATCCACAGTTCAGAGTTTCTCTATGATCAACTGGAACAGAGGCGGTTTCTGACTAATGTCGACGCACGCTTTGATTCCGTTAAAGGTCACGTGGCTTCCGGCTCAGCTGACCTGCATTCGTGGCTCCGTCGTGGTTTAAAAACACCAAGTCTATATTTCAAAATTCACAAAAAATAATTGTCCACACTCAAAATCTTGAACGTATGGATCCATTGATTTCCCTGGAGTTCACCGACATGAACACAAAGAGCTCTGTCTTCCACTCAGTCCACGCCACGGTCACTAACACACCTGCAGCTGCGCCACCTGTGTCAATCAGTGAGGCCTTGAAATGAACAGGTATCTGGGTCACAGCGCCGCTCAGTGGCTGCTGGTTGAAATGGCTCTAACAGAGGTTATGGAGAGGGTCATTAAAAACCCCATCCTCAAGGCAACAGACTCTCACATGGATCCACTCCAGTTTGCATACTGCACAGGCAGAGGGGTTGACTAAACAAAAGCATTCATCATAGACAAAATCCACAAGCATCTCGAATCCCCCAACATGACAGCCAGACTCCTGTTTGCAAATTTCTCTTTGGCATTCAACACCCTGCACATTCAACAAGCAGAGGGAAATGGCTGCGCAGTCATCACCACTATCCATGGGAAGCCAGTAGAGATTGTTGAGGAGTAAAAGTACCTTGGCACAATCTCTGAAAGCCTCTTGAAATTTGCCTCCAACACAGAGGAGATCCTCAGAAATTTCCAGCAGCTGCAGTATCTCCTGGTACTTTTGGTAGTACTTTTATCAGTTGTGATGTGCCAAGTGTTTCCTTTTAACCACCTGCTTTGTCACCAGGTCACTTATGCTAATAGCTGCGGTGTCACCTCCGTCTACCTGAGAGGAGCTCTCAGACTCAACCTGGACTGGACAGATGAGCCCCCAGCTCGACTGTGCATGTGCTTGTAGCCGCAGAGGCGCCAGCGGCACCTCCAGGTGTCTCCGCTATGTCTTCATTGTTAATCTAGCTTTTCAGAAGTGAATCCAAAGTTTGCAAGTAATGAATTTTGCTTTTTCTGTCTGTATTTCTAATCGAGTGTAACATGATGTCAAAGCACAAAAAAGTCCTGCTTTTCAGGTTGTATCAGGAATTATTACGTTTTCTAAACTATACAACTTGGGTTTAGGGTTAGGGGCTACTTGCAACAGTGCCACCCATGAAAGAAGGCCTTCCCAGAAACTCAATTCAATGGCAGTCAGTTCAAGAGGAGACGCTTTAGCAGAGCAGACACAGACAGACATAGAGGTGACTGCTCAGTCTTTGTGCTTTTAGATTTGAGCGCTGCTTCTCTCGTCTGTCCTGCAGTGTCTAGAAACCTTTAATGCAGATGATACATGTATTCCCTCTCCAGTCCAGTAAGTCCAGCAGTTTAGATGAGCTTTAGCTTTAGTGATATTGAAGTTTTTAGAATTCAATGATGATAAATCAGAGATCATAGGCATTGAACCAACAAACACTAACAGCCTGCTTCACAGCAAGCTCAGCTCCTTTATTCAAATATGAAGTCTTGGAATAATATTTGATACTACTCTCTGTTTTGATGTTCAAGTGAAGAATGTTGTTCAGTCATGCTTCTTTTAACTGACACATATACATGTTATACATGAATTTATGTTCCTCACCTGAACTGATGTAATGCACTTTATGCTGGTATCAGTCAGTGAAATATGAACACATGACTCCTGTGCTGCCAACTTACACTGACTGTTCTTATGTTCCATATTAATTTAAAAATTCCACTCATCAAATTTAAAGCATTAAATTGCTCCAATTTAAATCAAGGATTTGATTGGACTGACTCTGTATGCGGCTGAGTGATCCCTCAGATCAGTGGGTCCAGCTCTGCTGGTTGTTCCTTCCATCCCAGCTCTGTTTTCTTCATTTGGGCCAAAGTCTTTCTATCCCCAAGTTGTATGCGATTGCTTCTTTTCCACAGGCCCAGCAGGAGTTGTTTCCACTACCAGATCTGTGTCGTTGTCAAACTTGGTCCAGCTGTTTTTGTCCACACTCTTGGCCCCTTTATTCCTCACTTTCCGTCCTGCTGTCTTCTGGTCGTCCTGACTGTCTGTGCTCTGCTCTGCTGGACGTTGGAGGCTCCAAACACTGTGGTTTGGTTCCTCCTCTGTCTCGCCAAAGGTCTTGCCTTGTCTATTTTTCCTGCATTTGGGCACGATGGATTTTTAGCCATCTTTCATTTTTAAGTGCTTTGCCATTCCAGGAGTCTTTGATTGTCTCTGGGGTTATCGCTCCATGTATCATATGTTTGAGTTAGTTTGAGTGAGCCAGGCCTCAGCTCCCGGTGCTGGGCTCTCTGCTCAGCCCCAGCTGCCATCTGTCTCTCCAGCTGTCTCCATTCCTGGTTATCAACCTGACTTTTCTGGTAGTCATGCAAAGCCAGGAAGATATTGTTGAAAAATTGAAAATCATCAGTAAAGAATGTGAAAAATATTTGATCCTCCTGAGGAGTTTAAACTGGAGTCAGTTTTAGACTCAGAGTTACAGGCTACTGTAGCTTTATGGATCCCTAAATGATTTATTATTGATCGATTAAAAAAATCTATGTCTCTTTACCTCTCTCTCTCTCCCTCTCTCTCTCACACACACACACAAACACACACTCACTCATACACACACACACACACACACAGACACACACCACTTTATTTAATCAGCCTTACTGCAAAACACACACACAGTCACACACACTCATCAGTAAACGAGTGGAAAACTTGCAAAAAGACCTTTCTGTGTGTGTGTTTGTGTGTTGGACTCGGTTCATTTCCTGTCAGTGAGAGAGAGAGAGAGAGGGGGGAGGGAGGGCGAACGACAAAGAGACAGATTGAAAACAGACGTTGCTCTCTTCCTCTCTCACTGTGAGTCTATGTCTCTCTCTCTCTCTCTCTCTCTCTCTCTCTCTCTGTCACTCTGATTCTCTCTCTCTCTGTCTCTTTCTCTCTCTCTCTCTCTCTCTCTGTCTCCCTCTGTCTGTCTGTCTGTCTGTCTGTCTCTCTCTCTGTCTCCCTCTGTCTGTCTGTCTCGCTCTCTCTCTCTCTCTCTCTCTCTCTGTCTCCCTCTGTCTGTCTGTCTGTCTGTCTCTCTCTCTCTCTCTCTGTCTCCCTCTGTCTGTCTGTCTGTCTGTCTGTCTCTCTCTCTGTCTCCCTCTGTCTGTCTGTCTCTCTCTCTCTCTCTCTCTCTCTCTCTGTCTCCCTCTGTCTGTCTGTCTGTCTGTCTGTCTGTCTGTCTCTCTCTCTCTCACTGTGAGTCAGTCTGTTGGTTTCCATTCGTCGTCTGTCTGGAATGAACTCAGACTGAGGAGAAGAAGAGGAGGAGTGAAGGAAAGGAGAGAGAGAATCCCTGAAGAAGCAGCGGGAGAAGTGGAGGAGGAGGAGGAAAGAGAAGAAGAGCAACAGCATCAGAAGGTTTGAACAAACTAAACGTTTCTTTCTTTTTGTTCCTGATTCTGCTGATTTGACTTGTTTCTGAGACTTTGTGTCCTCCCTTCAAATACTGCAGTAAAACTAATACAGTACCACAGTGTTGGCTACAAATCCTCTGTTTGGAGTACCACTGCCTTCAGGATGTAAAAGTGCACAAGTATTATCAGTTAAATGTACGTGAAGTAAAAGTACAGAATGATTATTTGTTATGATTAGATTATTGTTACTGATGCATTAAAGCACACTATCTTTGACTGGATCCTGTGGAGCCGTTACATACAGTTATAGTTTAATGTAAGACTGCGTCTATTTTACAAACTGTATAAAAATATTTTGCGGCTGGCAGATAAATGTCTTCAGCTTGTGGAGATCTGAAATATAATCCCACATTAGTCTGATGATACAGTCTGATGACTTTATGATCACTTTGAAAACATGCTCTGTCACTCAGGTGACATTTGTTTTTACTAAAGCTGATTATTGTAAACCGCTAATGAAAAAGGGAAAAAGGTTTCAGTTCTATGAAGTTCTGTATGTTTACAGTCATTCATGAAAATCTCATCTTCTGTATCTTTCTAAAGGTCAGAGTTCACTGATGTCAGACTGTGATTGACAGCTGTCAATCATCTGATCTGAACCAACCAGGAGACAGAAAACAACCTTCAACATGCATGAGTGACAGACAGGTGAGACACCTGCAGAGTGCGAGGTGAGCTGCTCAAATTCTACACATTTATCATGTGACTCCTGATGGACAGTTTAAAACAGAAATGATCAAAATGGATGCAACAGAATCAGAGATATCATCGCTTTTATTTCACACGTTCTTCCTTGTCAAAATCTGGCACCTACATTACTCATAACGCAAAGATTGTGGTGTGTTACACTAGTAGCGGCTAATGTTGTCCGGAGCCTCTTACCTGCAGCAGAGATGAGGAGCAGCTCCAGAGGTCTGCTGAGGTCTGAAGTCGTCAACCAAGGCGGACTCAAGTGACATAACTGCAGGACAGTTCGGACTTCAGTTCCCTCTGGAGAGACTAAAGTCTTTACATGACTTTAAAAACATTTGCAGTGGAACTGCCCGACACCTGACAACACTGGGTCGTTGTGTTTGTATTTTAAAAAAATTGTTTTCAAGGTTCAGGGTTGATTATCATAAACATTAATTATCATTTGACAACACAAGGTTGTACAACAAAATGCAAGCTGTAGTCCCAGACAGAAGCTGCTCTTTAGTCCGGACGTCCAGCAGCAGCTGAACAGACTGAGGCTGCCGGGGTTTTTTTTTGTGTGTCCTTTGGACTCTGTGAGACACCTCACTGATGTCCCTGATGCTCAGTAGATGGAACCAGTGATGTTCTGGGAGGTTTTGATCAGCCACTGTTTGTGATGTTTCCAGTCAGGATGCTTTCTTACCAAGGTCTTGGTGCAGGAATTTTGCCTTCTTAAGTGTCCTTAATAAGAAATACAGTCATTGCTGAGCTTTCTTTACCAGGTGGAGATGTGTGAGGTCCATGACAGCTGATGTAGGTTGTTCTCTGAAAGACTGTTGATTTCCTCCAGATATGAATTCTCATTGTTGTTTGAAATCCAGTCAATGATGGTGGTGTTGGTTGCAAACTTAGATGTTCTGTCCATGTTGGGGGTTGTAGTTGTGGGTGCGTGAACAGGAAGGGGCTGAGCACATGGCCCTGGGGGGCTCCGGTGTTCAGTCCTTCAGTCGAGGAGGTGTGACTGCCAATCCAAACTGCCCGGGTTCTGTTTATTTGCCGGAGCAGTTTCATAGTTGAGACTGTGTTGAATGCTGAGCTGAAAGCAACAAACAGCATTCTGATAGAGACGTTGTTATTTTCAAGGTGTGTGAAGACTGAGTGGAAGGCAGTGGGCGTGACATCCTCCGTGGATCTGTTGGCTCTGAATGCAAACTGGTCTGAGGGTCCAGGCTGGCTGGGACGTTGTTTTTGTGCTGGAGAACCAGACTCTCAAAGTGCTCTCAGCTGCTGTTACTATGGACTGATTGAAACAGCTAAATGTTTGTAGAAACAACAGAATATGAAGCTCTGTGATTGGCTGCTTGTTAGAGAAATGCACCCTGGGGGCCATAGGTTGTCCACAGACTTCTTGTAGCTTTGAATCTGATTATTTCTAACATAATACGTTCTGATGTTTCAAACAGGAGGGTTTCATATCTTCATCTGGTCGCTCTGGTATGACAAGAACTAATTTTACACACACACACACACACACACACTGAGTATATTTCATCTCTTATATCCAGAAATAAGAGATGGAATGTGATTTCCATGTTTGCTGAGCTCTGATTGGCTCAATGTGTGACATCATAGTTTGATGTGTCTCAAAGTGTTCAACCGTGTTCACCAGAGGTGGAGAAGTAGTTGGATCTTTTACTTCAGCAAATCCTGAACCCTGGACCCTGGAACCTGGAACCTGGATCTGAATCTGTAACCTGTGGACTCTTCTCTGACTTTTGACAGGTGCCTGTGAGCTTCTGAACCTTCATCTTGTTAATAAATTCCTAAACTGTTGCTGTCTGTCCAACTGATGCTGCTGCTTCAAAGAAGCTTGCGACATCTGGAAATACATCACAAGATGACAGTAGATCAGTGACATCATCTGTGACATCACTGTGGCCCCGTGGAACTGAACTCAGAGCATATTTAACATATGCTGAGACAGATGCAGAGCTGTGATTGGGTGAAAGCTGTGTGATGAACTGAATATAAATTTGTGCTGGAAAGTCTCAACTCAGCTGCCCACAGGAAATACTTTCCTGTTTATTTTCTTCTTCGGTGGTCGACTCACATTCCTCCCTTACGCAGGATCAATGAGACCTCTGATTGGCCGAGATCCCCAAGGACACATTCTGATTGGATGAGTGGACTCAGTCTTCCTTTTTTTCTCTGGATGAAGAAGAAAAAACTAAAATCCCCCTGTGAAAACACACACACACACAGACACACACACACACACACACACACACACACACACACACACACACACACACACACACACACACACACACACACACACACACACACACACACTTAAAGACACACACACACACACACACACACACACACACTAAGACAGACAGACACACACACACACTCACACACACACAGGAATGTGTTCAGTCTGTTTGAACCATCGCAGCTCAAATGATTTAACAGACCTTCTGACTGTTTCTGTTTAACTGACTCCAGACTCATTTCAGAGTTTTCAATCTTTTTTCCATCTTCAGTGTGTCATGAAGATACAACAGTTGTTAATGTGAAAGACAAAGGCTGTTGGTAGAAACCTGTCGTTAACTATTTCACTTCATTCTCCTTGAACTATCTGCATGTTACTATTTTCAAAGTCCAACGACCTACAAGCTGAAAATGATCAATTAGCCAAACCAGGTTGCTAACGAACATTAACAAGCTAGCAGCTGTTTCCATTTTTTCCTGGGATTAATGCGAGGGCTCATGTCCCCACGTGCAAATGTTCCACCAAAGCCACTGCCCCACCCCCCACCCCACCCCCTTAATATGAAAGAATTCCTTTCATATGAAACAAATCTTTGTTATATCAACATGAACCTGAGCACTTGTGACACCTCTATAAATGAAGGTTGATTGGTCTGAGTGGATCCATGACTCAACACAGTCTCCAGACATTTGTTATCTGGAGATCTGTACAGATTTGATACATCAGCAGGCTGAGGGTGAGGAGGAGGTTTAATCTGGGCTGAGATTCAGTTGGAGACAACAGTCATGTTTACTGATGCTACTATAATGTATGACTGAACTCCAGCAGCCTCCCACCCATCAGTAATAACTGTCACCAATGTGATCTACCACACTGACAGTGAATGCTCAGCTGTCTGATGACTACATTGTACTATGATGCAGAATGATGTGCAACACAGGTGCAGTCTAATGTAGAAAGGCGAAGATGTACCTGTCCTCCGGTCTAAATGTATTATGGGTGCTCAGCCTCCCCCATCGTCGGGCCATGATTTATGACATGGTCTTCTGAAGTGGCCGGACGTCGTCAAAAAATTTGTCTCCGTCTATTGCCAGGTCTCCTTCTACTTTTTTGTCCTCATCCTCCAGATGAGCCGATAAAGCCAGATGAAACCAACCAGTTAGCTGAACTTCAGTCAGGCCTTAAGGACATAAAAACCTGAATGACCTTCTGTTAAACTCAGACAAAACTGAAGTTATTGTAATTGGTAATACAAAATTTCAACCTTTGAACAAAATGTAGTTCAACTTGAACATACAGTGCTGTTATCAGCTGCTCCAATAACAAACCACAAGCAGCATGCTGACAAAGGGTCGACCAGGGGCCACTAAAGGCTGAGTGGTCTGTCTGCATTGGGCCAAAGAGCCGCCACCCTGCTGATCTCTATAAGCTTTGTACTCTCTGATGTTTCCATTTTTACTATCATGTCTTTGATGAATTGACTAGCTTTAACATTAGATATTAACTCTCGTATTCTCATATTAATCGTTATCTAGCAAGTAATGAACATCACTGAGGAAGGATCAACTATGGATCACGGCAGCTCATCCTCTGCTAGTTAGAGAGAGTTAAACTCTTAGTTTGAAATCTCTCCTCTCTCGCTCCTCATCATCAGAGTTAGACTTTTAATTTGAAATCTCTCTCCTCTCTGTGTTGTTGCTGGTCAGGATCATCAGCAAATGATGGTGTTCATCAGAGGAAGAACAGGGAGTCTGAAAGTGCTGCGCTTCCTACTGGGTGGGTAAAAACATTAAAACATCCCTCAGACTTTACAGGTGGACTGATACCTGTCTGTCTGTCTGTCTGTCTGTCTGTCTGTCTGCAGGTGTTTTCCTGGTTTGTCCTGAAGGGGTCGTCTGTCTGGAGCTGCTGCCGTCATTCTCTGAAGTTCTGCTGAACTCAAACACCAACTTCACTGTGGTCAGTAAAAAACTGTCTGTCTCTGCAGGTACCTGTCTCTGTCTGTATAGGTACCTGTCTGTCTCTCTCCCTCTCCTATCTGTTTCTGCAGGTGCGTTCAGGTAGCTGTCTGTTTCCTGAGGTGTGTTCAGTGTTGGTTAAGGTACCTGTCTGTGTCTGCAGGTATGTTCAGGCTGGAGTCAGGTGACATGGCAGTTACCTCAGGACTCTTTGGTAGACGGGGTTGTTGTGGAGAATCAAGGGTCCAGCAGCATCCTGCAACTCTTAAATGCCACCTGGAGGAATTCTGGAAGATACACATGTGAAGAGGCATTGTCCGATCAGAGCAGAGCGATTGACGTCTTCATACCGGGTCAAGGTGACCATGATGTGTATCATATATTGATCATATCAGTCCTACTTGTGAGATCTCTTCATATTTCCATCTTACCCACCCCCCCAGGTCCGGAGGAATGGTTTGTCCCACTGGGTCCAGGTGTGGTGATGAAGGAGGAGGAGGAAGATACCATCCCCTGTGTGGTGTCTGACCCACAGCTTAACGTCTCACTGTATGAACGTCCCAGCAAGACACTGGTCACCGGGACAACGTACGAACCAGGCCGCGGCTTCACCGGTCGTCTGAACGACACGTCATACGTGTGCTTGGCCACTCGCGGTGACAAGGAGAGAGAATCACAGGTGTATTATGTCTTCAGCATTGTAGGTGAGGAGATTAGACTGGATCTGGTCAGATTATACTGCATCACTATGTTTGTTAAACATTTGTTAGCATCAGATTCAACTAGATTTGATCAAATTTTAAGATAAGATAAGATAAGATAAGATAAGATAAACCTTTATTTGTCCCACAGTGGGGAAAGACTTTGACTAGGTTTGATTAGATTAGATTTAAAAATTCGATGAGATTAAGATTACATTTAAAATAATTGATGTCAGAATTATGCTACTGTTTGTTACAGTTACCAGTTGTTACCAGTGTCAGTGTGATTCACATTTGCCAAACCTTGAATGGCAATGTTGGTGAACAATTTTGATATTTGAAGGCTGAACACCCTGCGGCCAACAGGGGGCATCTGTGTGCCATCACTTGAAACATGTTCCATATGAGGCTGACTTGTATGAGCAGGAATATGTCACTAGAAACAGAATTTGAATTTGTGTTTGAATAACTATCAAAAACCTGAATCTGAATATTGTAATTTGGAATTGAATGTATTAGTTTGGAACTGAATTCACCCATGTGGTGCAAGTTTAAGGCCTTTTGGACTGTTCTCAAGAAAATATGCACATTTGAAAAGTGGCCATTTGGCTACTTCCCATTGTCAATAAGAGGTGGCAAGCTTCTTGTGCAGGAACGTAGGTGGTAGAGGGTGTACATGAAGATGGGTCTGACACATTTAGGTGTGACAACAACATATTTAAAAAAAAGGACTCTGACCAAACACTAAATTCAACTTTGCAGTTTGCAGATCCCCATCTGTCGAGTGCTGTGGCAAAAGTATTACCATTTGGCACTTTGACATTTGGGAGCCTTTTTGCCATAAAATAAGGTGGGAGTGTGTTCCCAAATGGCAAAAATGCCCTGAACTGTCAGTCGGAGAAGGCGCTGCCTGGTGGACATGGTAATGTTGTGTGACAAATGGGAACACACATGTTGAAAATAGCTTGGAAACTGACAGTCCAGAAATTATTAGCGTGTCTCATCAGGATTCCTGATTATTAGCACCCTCTGTTGGTTTGACGAAAAGTCGCCTTTTTTGTCAAACTCATGAACGGACCCCTAGAGGAAACTGAGGTTAGAGAACATTGTGTGACTTAAGATGTGGGTTGGGTGAGAAAAATCAGTAAATATTACAGTTACATTTGCATCAGTCAGATGGGACTGTGATTCTGTGTCTGATATAGTAGTTTAGTGTTGTTGAATATTGATGAAAAAGTAATGTTGTATTATGGAATTAAATTTAAAATCTGATCAGATGAAATTTTACCAGACAAAATCCATTGAAATCAGAGACTAGATTGTTAGATCCGATTAGCATTAAGAATGTGTTTTATTAGGTCACATGAAACTAAATAGTTTACATTGTTGTCTGAGCACTTTTTGCTGACTATCTGTCTGTCTCTCAGTTCCTAAGGATATGGAAGTGGATCTGACGGTGTCCAGCAGTGTGTTGAAGCAGGGGGAGGTCCTGACTGTAAACTGCACCGTCAAAGACACTGAGATGGTTTTCTTCTCCTGGGACTTCCCCCGCAGACAGGTACCTACCTCTATCTCCATCTGCCTGTCTGTCTGAACTATGATGTCATCAAACTGTATTGTTTTATAGGTTCTAATTAAAAGGTGAAAAGCTTCTCTCTTGTGTTGCTTCAGGAAATAGAGCCTCTGACAGAATTTCTGCCCAATCGGATCCGCTCCTTCATTAACATCTCCACAGCGACAGTGGCTGATACTGGTAGGTTACTGAGGAAAAAGGCTACTGTTGCCCGTCAGACCACACTGAGGGAACGACTTTACTTTACTATAGTTTGATGTTCAAAAAGGTAACTGACAAACAGCAAATGAATGAGTTCATTTGAATCAGCTGTTCCTCTTTGGTTTTTGGGTGACCATAGTGATGGGGATGTGTGTGTGTGTGTGTTTCCTGTAGGTGTGTACGTGTGCATGGTGCAGGAGACAATGCAGGAACGAACTGTAAAGAAAAATGTCACAGTGACAGTACTGGGTGAGAACAAACAAACACACACACACACACACACACACACACACACAGGTTACACATTCAGGTAAACTGTTGCTCTGTCTGCAGATCGAGGTTATGTCTACCTGTGGCCCTCAGGCGAGACCAACGTGTCGTCTCTCCTCCATCACACGGTGGAGATCAGTGTGGACATCGACGCCCATCCCACCCCCACTATCCTCTGGACCAAAGACAACCAGACTGTTGCCACGGAAACCACTTCAGTCACCACCACACACCTGACAGGAAGCAGGTAGATCAGAGGTCACATTAGAAATAATGAAAAATACAATTACATCTTTAGTGTCAGTGTATTCAAGAAGAAAACAACTGTCTGTTTGTCTTTCTGATTGATTGATTGATTGCAGGTATGTGAGCACACTGACACTGGTTCGAGTCCAGATGGATCAGACAGGAAGTTATACAGCAACCGTTTACAATGAGGATGAGGTCGAAGGGGTCATCTTCAACCTGGAGGTCAAAGGTCAGACAGAGAGAGTGAGACAGACAGAGAGACAGAATAGCTGACATACAGACTGTTCACAGTGTGTGTGTATGTGTGTGTGTGTGTGTGTGCAGCGCCCCCCAGGATTACATCATTGTCAGAGGTCAGCAGTAAGGCCGTGGTGTGTGTCAGTGAGGGAGCTCCACCCCCATCTGTCACCTGGTACACCTGTCACAGCTCACACAGGTAAGCACACACACACACACACACACACACAGGACATTCACAGTAAACAGTAAACAGGACATGATGTGACATGATAATAAACATGTCTGTCTCCCGCAGATGCAGTAATTTGACGGGTGGCTGGAGGAGCCTATCAGCAGCGTCGGAGGGCGGGGCTCTGCAGGAGAACATCACTGAGGTGGAGGACAGAGGAGTCACCCAGGTAACCAGTGACAGCGTCAGTGTGATGTCATCATCATGACATGAAGATGATTGACAGCTGTATGTGTGTGTCACCTGTGCAGGTACACAGTGTGTTGACTCTGCAGAGTCTCATCTCTCTGTCAGCTGTTCGCTGTGAAGCTAAAAACTCTGCAGGAAGACGAGCCAGAGACCTGCGAATACTGTCCAACTGTACGTACTAATACTGCAATACCATTGTATATTGCTGTACCACATTGAAATACTGACCTGTGAATACTGTCCATATGTACATACTAATACTGCAATACCACTGCAGTCGTACTGTACCACATTATAATACTGACACTGTATAGCATATATACTATAGTGTAATACTGACCTCTGAATACTGTCCAACTGTACGTCCTTATGCTGCAATACAACTCATTCTCTCTCTCTACCTGTCTCTCTCTCTCTCTCTGCCTGTCTCCAGCTCTCCTGTCTCAGGTTGCGGTGTTGGCAGCAGTTCTGGTTCTGGTCGTCATTGCAGTCATTTTCCTCATCATCCTCATCGTCCTCTGGAGAAAAGTCAGTCTTCAGTGTATTGTCTTCTTCTTATTACTATTATTAACTTCAGTACTGGTTGTATTTTTCAGCATCACTGTGACATGAAGCAGTCACTTAGTATTTCCTGCTTGCCAGTAGTAGTTCCTGGTTGCCATGACGATATGAGAATTTGGGAGTACCATCTCTTATTTTTGTGACCTGGATTCTCATCGTCTCTTCCTGTTTGTTAGAAACCTCGTTATGAAGTTCGTTGGAAGGTGATTGAGTCAGTGAGTCCTGACGGACAGCAGTACACCTACCTCGACCCCACCCACCTGCCCTACAACTCCACCTGGGAGGTACCACGAGACCATGTAGTACTAGGTAATATCCCTGAGACAATGTGGTACTTGGGAATACCCAGAGACAATGTAGTACTCAGTAATCATAGCTGTTGATGTAAAACACGTCAAGCATGAGAATCTCACCACAGACACCAGATTTAAAAACTGGCGGTGATAGATCAACATTGTGTGAACTCCTTTGGGAAGATCTTAGAAGAACAGATGTTCACTTATATCTAAAATTTAATTCTAACTTAATTCTAAAGTAAAGCCAACTGTGATTCATGATGTCGGATGTTATACCGTACTTTGCTCTGTCTGTCTGCCTGTGTCTCCAGGTCAGGTGTTGGGTTCAGGTGCATTTGGTCGTGTTGTCGAGGCGACTGTCTCTGGTCTGCTTCACTCTCATTCTACAACTAAAGTGGCCATCAAGATGGTCAAACGTACGTACCTCACAGTCTGTCTCTGTCTGTCTCTCTCTCTCTCTCTCTCACTCTCTCTCTGTCTCTGTTTGTCTCTCTGTCTCAGTCTGTCTGTCTTACATTGCCAGCATGTTACATCTAGCGAATGTGTCTCGTTCATTAGTGATATTTTAATTTCAGGCCTGACATCAACAAAAATGAACTACTGTGTGTGTTTTTGTGTATGTGTGTATTAAGCTGGCAGCAGTGCAGTTCAGTCTCTGATGTCGGAGTTGAAGGTTTTGGTACATCTCGGTCCTCACCTGAACGTCGTCAACCTGCTGGGAGCGTGCACAAGAGCAGGTGTACACTTAAATCCTGACTTAACCCTGACTTAATCCTGAACTAACCCCGACTTCATTTTAAACTAATCCTAACTTAATTTTGTGGAAGGAGCTATTGAGCCATTGTGTCACACCTGTGTGCAAGACCTGTAAAGCAAACTGTCACCATTTTTGATGCATGTTTGAAGTTGAGTTTAGCCCCTCAGAAATGTGATTCATTTGAACAAAAATAACAACAACAACAACAACAACAACAGCAACAACAATAATAAAAGGGTGTTGGGCCCTAATAATATGTTTCTATAAAGACATATATAAACATATATAATAGTCTATACAGCAATAATAATAACCAGAGGAGCACACGAAAAGAGCAACAGATGAAGACAAAATGAAGACAAAAAAAGAAGAACCAACTCATGAGACACAAGATCTGATTCTGTGAAATGTGGACTGAGGTGTTACAGTGAAGCTCAATGAGACGTCTCTGTCTGTCTGTGTGTGTGTGTGTGTGTGTCCAGGTCCTCTCTATCTGATCACTGAGTTCTGCCATCATGGAGACCTTGTGAACTACCTGCAGAGGAACAAACACACCTTCTTACAGAGTGACACACACACCAAGAGGTTAGCACACACACACAGAAACAATATTATATCCTCTCTCTCTCTCTGTATTGAGTGTCTCTCGCCCTGCAGTGACTGTGATGGAGGTTACATGGACATGAATAAGGAGGAGAGCGTTCAGTACGTCGCCATGAAGGAGCTCAGCTACGCTGAGATCGAACCTGCTGTGTACGAGACGCCGTACACACCTCCAGGTGATACATGCACACTGTGTATAAACACTGCATCTGTATCATGTGAATACCTTCATACTTTTGACATGTTTAAACTGAATAATGCAAAATTATTAAGGAAAAAAATACTTATTTTAATAAATGTTATTATTCAGTCTTTAATTAAAGGAATATCTTATCTTATCTTATCTTATCTTGTGTTAACTATGAATAAATAACTAAACAGCTTCAACTGAATCATGAGTTTCTTACAATGTTAGATTTTTGTTTTGTTGTTAATTAAATGTAAATTGTGACAAAATTGTGACACATGTCAAAAACACATTCCTATTCAGAAAGTCCAAATCATGATCACATATCTCACTGCTGACTTTGTTTAAAACTATAACTTTTATTTTCCAGTCAGCAGTTAATGAGTGTCTCATGATTCAGTCATATATATGTTCCTAAGCAAGACGTTTCATTTAAGACACAGTTGAAGTAATATTATGATGAGCTATGACATAAAACATCATGTTTTAAAGCAATAAGTCATAAGTTTAACTTCTTTTATCTTCTTGAGGTATTCATTTGAAAGATTATATGTGTGCCTGCAAACAGTATGTCTGTCTGTCTGTCTGTCTCAGTAACTCATCCTGTTGTCCTCTTTCAGCCCAACAGGAAGCGTCTCTCCTCCTCAGTCACTCTCCTCTCCTTACTCTCAATGACCTCTTCAGCTTCTCCTTCCAGGTCTCTCAGGCCATGGACTTCCTCTCAACCAGAAACGTATGAGTCCTGATCAATACATCACTGATTATTAGATTGATTGTTTCCAGAAATTTAATTAAAGATCCCTGTTGATCTGATTTGCTGTGTCCTTCAGTGTGTCCACAGAGACCTGGCAGCCAGGAACGTCCTGGTCTGTGAGGGAAAGCTGGTGAAGGTCTGTGACTTTGGTTTGGCCCGAGATCTGATGAAGGATCAGGACTACATTGCCAGAGGAAATGTCAGTTAACTTGTTTGTATGATTAAAACTAGTTTATATTGTTCAACACTTGACAAACCTGAAAAATATGAACTTGTCCTTGTAATATTCAGAGCTTCCTGCCGGTAAAGTGGATGTCTCCAGAGAGTATTTTCCAGAACATTTACAGCTGTCAGAGCGACGTCTGGTCCTACGGAGTCTTACTGTGGGAGATCTTCTCTCTGGGTAGACCCGTCTAAACCAGTATACATCTACACACACACCAGTCTAAACCAGTACACATCTACACACACCAGTGTGCACAGTCTACATCAGTATCTGGTGTGTTTTGTCCCAGGTGGGAGCCCGTACCCCGACCTGCCCATGACCCAGGAGTTTTACTCTGCCCTGAAGCGAGGATACAGAATGAGCCGACCTGACCACGCTCCTGACAACATGTATGACACACAGCTCACGTCACACGTTTAACACACGTGAGGCTGAAGTCCCTCGGATAAGTTTTCTTTTACATACACATAACATTTGTTGATGTTGAACCTGCATCCTGACAGTCAGCTTGCTTGATGTGTAGGTCCACACAACATGTAGTTGAGATTTTAGAGGTTGTTCTCTGCAAGTCTCTGTGACCTGATGTTACCCATAACACCCTTCTCTTCCCCAGACAAGCAAAATTTCAGCATGAGACACAGCACATGTTCAGTTTGTGTTCTGTCCTCAGTTTTCATCTGATGAAACAGTGTTGGGAGGAAAAACCTCAGTCCAGACCTTCTTTCTCTTCATTGGTTGTGTCCGTGGGCAACATGTTGACTGACGACTACAAAAAGGTACCAGCTTACTTTATTGTCTTCAATCTTGCTCAAGTCTCTGTAAAAGGAGGCAAACAGTTTAAAGCTCACAAAATAACCTTCAGAACAGAAAGTCATATCTGTAACTGATCAGTGTTTCAGTTACAGTGGCTTCACCCTGACAGAGTGAATGTCTGACAGCCGTCAGCACTTCAGCTATACTCATTGTCCCTTTTCAGGCTGTTTCATTTGAACATTTTCAATTTCAATTCAACTGACACTTCAACTCCATTCATCACTTTGATTCCTTTCAGCACTTCCACTTCAACTGACACGTCAACTGTTTTCGGCACTGTTGTGTCACTTCAACCGACACTTCCACTTCACTGTCTTACACTGAAAATGAAATTTCAACTTCTTTTAGTGCTTAAATTGTAACTGTCACGTGAACTTCTTTCAGTATAATTTAAACAGTTCAAATTCAGCTGTAGATTTTCAGCAGTGAGGACATTTAACTGTTTCCAGTTTAACTTCGCTCAGTTTGATTTATTGACTATTTTATATATATATATATATAATATATATGATATATATATTATCATATATATTATTCTGTTTTTCAATTCTTGTTTTCTCTTTAGAACCAAACAGTTCACAGAGTCAGTAACGGTTGTTGTGTGTCAGTGTTACCTCCAGCTGACTGAGAACTTCCTGAAAGGTGGAAATCCAGCTGTTGTTCGATCCAGAGTGAGTCCATCCAGAGCTGCTGGAGGTCAGACTGACAGACAGACGGACAGAGACGGTCAGACAAACACACGCTGAATAACACACCAATTACATTTCCACAGAAGATCCATACAGATATTTTTTAAAATCATTCTATTGATCAAAAAAGCTAAACTCACTCGCCCGTGTTGTTCACAGGAAGTCCCACCCCTCAGGTGAATGTTCACCTGTTGGAGGCAGAGCCAGAGAAGGCAGGCCCCTCCCATGGCACTTACGTCATCCCCGTCACTGACATCACCATAGAAACCAGCAGTGGAGCTGCGCTGGACGCAGTCAGGTGCGATAATAGAATTGTCTCCAGAAAGAAAATATAAATATACTGTATATAATACACATATTTATATATAAACATTATTGACACACTTAAAATTAACATATATTAAAGATATACATATACTGGACTGATACTCCTCCATCTGGTAAATAAAAAAAACCCTAACCCAACAACAATAATAATAATAATAAACTTCATCTGTATAGCACCTTTCATACTGTGGAGTTTGTGGAAGCAGGGACACACAGGACAACGAAGGATGAGCTAATGCAGTTCAAACACTTAGAAATCAGAAGACTGACAGGGACGGTCCGGAGGCAAAGGTGAAAATCAGAAACAAAGCAGTCCAAACAAGTCCAAATAGGAGTAGGCAAGAATCACAGGTCCAGCAAGCAGATGGAGGTCCAGGGAACCAAAACACAAAATCCAAACACAAGGAGAAAATGAGGAATTCACACCAGGAAGGACTGGAAGACTTCATACAAGGTACAAAGAGAGAAAGGGGTAGACAGACACACACCTGGAGGAGGGGATCACAGGTGAGACCGATCGACCACCCGAAAGGTGAGAAAAACACACAGACAGAAAGTAAAGTAACTAAACACACCTGAGGACAGACTCTTACAAAATAAAACAGGAAATAATGAACATCAAAGCAGGGATAGAAATTAGGGGAAAATAAGACGGAAAATAAAACCCACTTGACAATAATAGTAAAAAATAAAAACTGTGGCATTTTACACAGAAGATTCATGTCTGCAGACAAACAAACAAACAAAAAACAAAGAAAGTGCTGCTGGTTCGTGCTTCTTTTCAAAGTGAATGAAGCCACTTCTTTTAATGAAAGCGATGATGACGATGATGATGCTCTCTCTCCTCTGCAGCAATCAGCTGGCAGATTCTGAGGATGCAGCAGGAGCACAGGAAATGACATCATCAGAGGAGAGACAGGGAGCCCAGGAGCCTCCTTCTTCATTCCTCAGACATGATGATGAGGAGGAGAGCTGCCTGTGAAGTATTCAGCTGCCTTACAGACCGACTGGAGGGTTTAGTTAATCCAATGACTATAAGGCTGCCAAAGGAAATATGTTGTTTTTTAATATTTTTGAAATTGTGTTTGACTTCTCGAACAGGAAACAGAAATATTATTCCTGTTGAAATGAAACAGAATTGTGTTCACAGTCAACTCTGCAGCGGGCCCTGAATCAGATTTATAACTTTATAATATTCAGCTTCATATTGTTCATGTACTCATATCGTGTATTACTGTCTGCTCTGTGTTTATTCAGTCTGCTCTGATTCATGTCAGAACTGAAACTCGTTATTCAAATAAATATCAAAATAGAATCCAGCTGTTTATCTGTGATGTTTTTTTGTTTTTTTAATCAAACAGCTGCCGGGCTTCACATTTTCATCAGTGAAAATCTTTTTTTTTTCATTAGTCACCTCCATAAAATAATATTATTAATTATATTATTATAATATAATTATTATAATATTATTTATTACCGCACAGTCCTGATGAGTTGACAAGTGTTAAACCTTTAAAAAATAAAACCTAAAGATGCTTTGTTTTTTTCTGAAATGTAACTAGTAATTCTTTATCTTGTTTATAAAATAAGATGTTAGAAAGAAATATTTTACATTTTAAAATTTCACTGTCCAAAAACTACAGAATATCTGCTTGTTTGGATGTTTTTGAATTTACCTCTCATTTTCCTCTTTATCATATTGTATTTGTTTGTTACAGAATGACACAAGTCATTCTAATTCTTTTGTAAGTTCATCCATGAAGATTTCACGATGGAAGAAAGTAAAGTCTACAGACCAAACAAGAAGTCAAACCACAAATAACTGCTTTTCAGGTTAAGTGCAGGTTTTCACAAACAAGGATTTTGCCTTGTTCTTATTTTGCACAACAATAGAAACTAACAAAACTCCTGAAAATGTAAGAAAATAGAAAAATGTACAATAACAGTCCAGCGTGGGAGGGGTCACAATCTTTCCTGCACACATCATGACCCTGGGGAGTTCAGGTCCTGGAGGGGTGATAGATCGGCCAATCACCAATACACTGCAGTCTGTCCTTGTCCTTGGCAACAACATGATGGAGGACGTGTGGACAGACCCAGTGATGGAGGAGGTGAGGATGGACTCAGTGACGGAGGTGGTGAGGATGGACTCAGTCATGGAGGAGGTGAGGATGGACTCAGTGACGGAGGTGAGGATGGACTCAGTCATGGAGGTGAGGATGGACTCAGTCATGGAGGTGAGGACGGACTCAGTCATGGAGGAGGTGAGGATGGACTCAGTCATGGAGGAGGTGAGGACGGACTCAGTGATGGAGGTGAGGACGGACTCAGTGATGGAGGAGGTGAGGACGGACTCAGTGATGGAGGTGAGGACGGACTCAGTGATGGAGGAGGTGAGGACGGACTCAGTCATGGAGGAGGTGAGGACGGACTCAGTCATGGAGGAGGTGAGGACGGACTCAGTGATGGAGGTGAGGACGGACTCAGTGATAGAGGAGATGAGGACGGACTCAGTCATGGAGGTGAGGATGGACTCAGTCATGGAGGTGAGGATGGACTCAGTCATGGAGGAGGTGAGGATGGACTCAGTCATGGAGGAGGTGAGGACGGACTCAGTGATGGAGGTGAGGACGGACTCAGTCATGGAGGAGGTGAGGACGGACTCAGTGACGGAGGAGGTGAGGACGGACTCAGTGACGGAGGAGGTGAGGACGGACTCAGTGATAGAGGAGGTGAGGACGGACTCAGTGATGGAGGTGAGGACGGACTCAGTGATGGAGGAGGTGAGGACGGACTCAGTGATGGAGGAGGTGAGGACGGACTCAGTGATGGAGGTGAGGACGGACTCAGTGATAGAGGAGGTGAGGATGGACTCAGTGATGGAGGAGGTGAGGACGGACTCAGTGATGGAGGAGGTGAGGACGGACTCAGTGATAGAGGAGGTGAGGACGGACTCAGTGATGGAGGAGGTGAGGATGGACTCAGTGTCGGAGGTGTAGAAATGAACCATCTTTGTCTTTGGATGGTTGGACTTCTTCAGCTGCAGCAGGAAGTTCATCCTCTGCTGGAGCTTCTCGGTGATGGAGCTGATGTTCAGTTAAGGTCCCGCTGATGGTAGTTGTTTTACCTGCACCAGGTCAGCAGATGATCAATCTCACACCTGTGACTCAACTCATCTCTGGCAGAGATGGAGATGTGAGCAGAAACCTGTTTTAAAAAAGACCCCAAAATGTGGATATTAACAGGCAATTAATACATATTAATAAGTAAATAATCATAATAAAAAAATCAAAGAAAATAATGACACACAAAAAAATCAGTATGATAAGAAGAAGACACATAAACACACATTGAATGTGTGTGTGTGTGTCAGAGGCTGATGAACAGCAGCAGTCATACATGTAACATTTAACCACACCTGAAGAGAACACCTGTGAGGCGGAGTATTCGACTATTCGGAGGAGTCAGAGCAACCATGACAAGGTCAGTGAACGCAACATATCCAGAACATTCAGGAGTCACTTTTAGTATTGAGGCAGAAATGAGCTTTCTTTAAGCCTTTGGAGGCGTCTGACCAGTAATTTCCAAATCTGGGGCGTTGCTGTTTTTCATTTGGTTGGAAACTCAACTCTTTACGGTCAGATTTTTGAATTTTTTTATGTTATTTCTGTGAAGTACAAGCACTTGTTTTTTTCTCTCTGTCACCCCAACAGGAGGTGGGGCTTTACTCAGTCATGGCTCCAATGGCTCCACCCCCTCCATCATTCTGACTCCACCCACTCCATCAGTGTTTTTTATACTTCTTGTTGGAATGTGGAACAAAGAGAAGTTGAGAAAAGTGCTGAATGTTAAAAAATGTTTCCTCAGACAGAAACTCAAAGTGAGTCACAAAACTAAAAGTTCTTCTTCCTCTTTTTCTCTGGAATTTCAAAAACATCAAGTTTGTGTTTGAACTGACAAAATCACAGAAATGACACAGATTCATCTACAGTGTTGGAATGTAACTAAGTACATTTACTCAAGTACAAATTCAAAGTCCTTGTACTTTACTTGAGTGTTTCCATTTCATGTAACTTTCTCCTTCTCCTCCACATCTCAGAGTCAAATATTCTTTGTTTGTTTCTTTTTAATCCACTACAATTGTCTGACAGCTTTGGTTAGTAGTTAGTCTTCAGATGACAGTTTTCCTCCCCTTCCTGTCCAGTGAAAACCACGTATTTCCAGGATGACGTTTTCCTTCATGAGAAAATTCTCTTCAACTCTTTAAAAAGCCTCTTGGATCAAAAAGCATCGACACAAAGCTGAAAACAGGCTGTTTGTCTGATGAAGCTTTGTGGAGATACGTGGTTCTCACAGGACGACCAGGCTACAAACACATGATGATCTTCTACAATCTGATGCTCGTTGCTGGAGATGAAAGCGGCCGACAGGATATAAAGTCGTTCAAATGAGCTCGAGCTTCAACATCTAAGGATCAAAGAAATATGTTGATTAAAGAGTTGACTTACTACAAACTGCTGCAGAAATCTCACCTAATGAGCTCTGAAGGATGATGACACGCGACGCTGTGATTGAACAGCTGTTCACGAATGTCACACCTGGTGGAGTCACTGAGATCTGACAGCAGGTCAGTCCAAAACCCCGACCCTGACCAAAACCAGTGGAAGAACTCCCTTTCTCACTGATTTCAGATGAATATGAATAAATGTTTGGAGTTTGAACGTGATGAAAAGAAAAGCTGATGATGTCATAATCAGCTGTCTACTGAGTGCTGATCTGATGAACTTTGTTTTATTTCATTCGCTCTTATATTTTAAGTACTTCATGTATTTTGTCAGACAGGAAATAAGAGGAGACAGAGACTCTGTCAGGACTTGAACCTGTGACATGTTGATCAGAGTCTGAAACCAGCAGAACGCCTGTCTCACTTCCTCCCATCAGAACACATAGAGGGGCATACAGGGTGGTGTGGGTGGAGTCTAGTTGCTGGGTGGTGTGGGTGGAGTCTAGTTGCTGGGTGATGTGGGTGGAGTCTAGTTGCTGGTTGACATAGAGGAAGTTTGTCTCCCTCAGTTTGACTTCAACAGTCACCAGAGATAGAGAGAGAGATGAAGGTTTATTCTGTACTGCTGTCGATCGCCCTCAGCTGCTGCTGCTCTGCTGGAGGTCAGACAACAAACTTTATTCACTCTTTATTAACATTTATTATCTGTTTATTAACCATGTATTAATGCTTCATCAAGGGTTGATTATCTTCATTCATGTGTGAAGGATAAGACATTAACAGTTTGTAAGCACATACATTACTGCTGTCAGATGTAAACCTTGTACCTATGTCTTATATGTTAATACATTACCATTAATAGTTTATAAAAACCAACAATAACATCTATAAACAATTTAATTCTCTTTAATCGACTGTTTGTCAACAGTTAATTACAGTGAATTAATAGCTTTTAACTGTTTATTTATTGACTTTCAGAATAAAAGTGTCCATAAAATATGAAATGTAGAGTTGAGTTTAATATTAATATTCATCTTTCAGAATTCAGCTTCTCCTGTTGAAACCAGACAGTAACACTGAGTGAGAGATGTTTTCATGATTCATAATCCAACACAGAGATACATTTATTTAGAAACAACAGTTTGCTTGAATTCAATGTTCTTGGTGCAATTTCTCTATAAGTAATGTCTGTAATTTATGTATTCTATAAATACAAAAAATAATGTGATGTTTACATTGTTGGTGAAGACAACTAAGCATGTGACCTTCTGACATCATGACAATATTCATACAGTAGCATTTAATAATCAGATAAATAAAGATCAGTATCAAACGAAGTGATCAGGACTGAGCAGGTGATACAAAAACTATGTACAAATATATTGTGGAATAGTATTGGTCTTCTTCTTCTTCTGATCTCCAGCTTCTTCTCTGCTTCTTCTCGGCTTCTTCTTCTTCTTCTTCTTCTTCTTCTTCTTCTTCTTCTTCTATGGTAACCAGTTCCTTTGCCACTCCCACAGTCTTCAACAAAGAAGAAGTGAGACAAGGAAGTCCAACACACACACACACACACACACACACATATTATCCCAGTGTCTGTGCGTGTGTGTGTGGTCTCTGGTAGAAAATGTGTTTCCTGAGTCGTCCCCCCCCCCAACCCCCGGACACTGAACCCTCTCAAATGCAGGACTACCTTCAAACGAACAAACAGACATGTTTATTATCAGAAACGAATGAAAATATTTCTATTTGTAATCCTTTAATAAACAGTGAAGTCAGTCATCTGTTTCTGTTCCTGAAAAGAGAAAGTGCATGGAGACGAGGTTTTTCACATGCTAACATGACATATTGAAGCGATTTTATCTTATGACAGATAGAAAAAAAACAGTAGGTCATTAAAAGGCATTTTTGGACTGGAGGAACTTTTTCATGGTTCTAATATCCCCTTTTTATTGTGTTCACACTCAAGAACTGGGAAAGATCGTTGTTCTTAAAACGCCTTTTTTTTTTTAGCTCTTACTTCGGAGAAGATACTCTCCCAGCACAAGAGGAACCTTGAATGACGTAAGTGTAAGTTGATTGGTCAAACATGAGCAAATGCAGCACCAGCAACTGACAATTTAAAACCGTATCGGTAGAAGTGACGACGTTCAGCGTTCCTATCGGCGCTTCAGTGCAAATAGAAAAAGGCCTTGAACGTATATAGTTCTCATAGGAGCTCCCCTGAACTGTAGGAAATTGTCTCTTTTGTGGAGGGGGAAATGACTGGAAGTGGTCAACTACCAGGCTATCGTTGGTTACGTCTACATGCTATTCAAAGGGGTTTTGTAGTTGATCCTGCTTTGGATACAACTGATCCAGTTTCTGCAATGTGTTTTAGAGATTCCTGAACTGTTCCCTTAGAAACCTTCAGTCCAGCCATGATTTAACCCTTCGCTCAGTTCTGGTGTTTCACAGAGAAACTTAGGGAGCAATGATCTGCTGGAAACTTGAGGCTCAGTCACATTTCTAACAGGTGAACCAGCTGCAGGTTGATTTACCTGAACGAGCCTCTGATGAGTCGATCAAATCCACCTGAGTGTCTGAACACAAACTTCAATGGAAGAGATACAACTGAAATCTGACCTTTCGTACAGAAGAGTTCAGTCGGTCAGTGCAGCAGATTTGATTCAATTTGATTGCTGACCCAGAAATAGTGCAGAATCCTAAACATTTCTTTCTTTATTTTACATGTCATAACTTCTTGTGTAACCCATCCTATTTTAATATTACGTGTGGACTTGTTCTGTTGGATGTTTCTGGCTTGTCCTCCCCACCGTGGTTTTTTTCTTTCTTTCTAAGTTTCTAAGTTTCTGAGTTTGTCTGTGATTTCACTTGAGCGTATGTGATGCTTCCATAGGGAATGGATAGGCTTATGTATGTCATGGAAGCAGCAGTTACTGAATAACAAACATGTTTCAGGCGGCAGATAACAGTGGTCACAGTAGTGACAGTGTGTCTTACCAAAAACCTTCCACAGCCTCAATTACATTTTGGCAACATTGTGGCAATAAAGACTTGCCCATCAGACTCATACAAGCCTGCATAAGCATCATATATCAACAAGAATCTATGAGATTATGTGAACAGTGCAAAAAAGAATTTAGTTCCCCTTTAATGGATAAATGTGACAAGTCTTCACACACGTTTAACCATCATTAACCCTGATGGTATCCTGAACCTGCAGCTGCTGTGGATGGGAAATATTGAGTTGAGAGTCAATAATGAGGGCTGAAATTCTTAAATTACACAATTTATTTATGGTGGAAGTGGTTTAAAGGCTCAGACCGAAGCTGCTTGGTGTTTCCGAGCATACTTCAGGAGGATTTTTATGTTAATGAGAGGTTTTGCTTCTACTTGGATTTTTTGTTTGTGGGTTTTTTGCTTTTGTTTATACACACTGAAGACGGAAGTGAATCCTGTCCAACGCAGAGATCCTTTAGGAGCTGCAGTTATTCTTTCCCTGCAGCTTCCTGAAACATAACAATCTGTATATGAAGCCTACAGGGACGTCACATCATCATGTGATGTTAAAATGATCATTCAATCAATCAAAAGTATTGATACTCAGACTAAAATTCACAGCTGTTGTGGGGTCAGTGATAGAGTTTGTCCTGAAATCTTTGAATTAGTCTAAATAAATCTTACACTATCAGGAGAGTCTGCTGGATTTTACTGAAAACATTCAGGGCCTCAGCCCAAAAGCTCTTCCCCAGCCCTGCCCCTTCAAGAAGAAGATGAAGAAGACCAAATACAAGACGAACAAGAAGAAAGCAAAGGAAATGGCGAAAAGGCAAATTAGAAGACGATGAAGAAGGTAAAGAAGAAGACAAAGAAGGAGGCAAAGAAGATGAAGAAAAAGACAACGTAAAAGACTAAGAAGATCAATTAGAAGGTGAAGAAGAAGAGGTCCTTTGTTGTTTTTGGCTGAACAACAAGAAAAAGTCAAAAACAAGACAGAGTTTGTGAAAGTCGATGACTTCAATGTACCGAGTATATTTCCACCTTCATCTGCTGAAGGAGGAAAGCTTGAACATCAGTTTAACAGTATGAGGTGTGAGGCACGGAAGTGATGTGGAAACTAAAAGCCTCCAGGTCACAAACACTGAGACTTTCCAGTGAAGAAGAGGCATCTTGTATCCATGCTTTAAACACGAACAATACTCACAGATTGAGAGATTCTGAGGAAGAGACATACTGAGAATGTTTTATTGGACTTTTTATGTAAAAGATAAGATAAACCTTTATTCGTCCCTCAGTGGGGAAATTTGGAAAAACCAGACACTAGGGTGTAGGCTTATAAAAAAAACTCCAGTAGATGGTGTTGTTTCATCCACTTGCCTATAAAACTACAACAAAAACGTCTCCCTCCTACCTGAACTCCCTCATTCAGGTCTACACTCACTACGCTCGGCCAACGAAAGGCGCCTGATACAACCACGTCAACAGGGCCCGAGGTCGAGAGCCGGACTCTTCTCCTCTGTGGTTCCCCGGTGGTGGAAGGAGTTACCAAACTGTTCGATCTGCAGAGTCGCTCTCAGTCTTTAAGAAAAGACTAAAGACTCAGCTCTTCACTGAACACCTTGGCACTTGACAAACTCCTATAAAACAAAAACAAAAATTGTATTGTTGTCTAATTGTATGTTGTAATGTGTTCCCTCCTCACTGCCTGCAGGCACAGGCCCTATCTAACTTGAACTTTGTTTTATGACTCTTATCCAGGTTGTTCTCTCCTGACTAGATCCTTGCTTGTGTTGTATTTACTCTCAGATGTACGTAAATTGTACAATTGTAGTTCACATTCACTGTGCGACGGACATATTTATGTCCAAAGACATAACCTCACGTCAAACAGTCAGAGTCCAGGAAACACTCTGACCCAAACCTTTTTTTGAGAGTTACAGTTCAGTTGAACTGTCTGAACTTTGTCTTTATTTCATTCAACAGCAGTAGGATGATGCTGACAGACACACACACACACACACACACACACACACTGTATTGGTTGTTTCAGTTCTTCTTCTGATTGTGTAACTTGACACGAATCTTCAACTGTCACATGAAGCTTCACAAAAAATCTGGCTGGAAATATGAAATTTGATTATATCTGATTACCGATCAGACGACTAATCAATCAGTCACCTGAACACCTGAACTGTCGCACTGTGAGCTGTAATGTAACACTGTCAATTAGTGAGTTACCAACTCTCAGAGATCACATGGAGCTCAGTAATCAGGTTGGCCTCTGGTTCTTTAGCTCAATGGAGACGTTGTTCTCAATATTTAATCTTTATTTCTTTTATTTCATTTCACAATAACTTTGATTTATAAAACTGATTGTTTTAAGGCAACAAATCTTCATATTGGAATAAATTACTTTAATTTATAATATAATATATTAATAAATAATTATTGAATTTCCTATGTCACATAGAAAAGTGTTGAAATAGTGCTGTGAAACACAATGAGTTTGCTGGAGGGTCAGACTTGGTCCCAGATTTGCTGGTCACCAGATAGAGGATTAAATCCACAGTGAAGCATCATGGACGCCTCAACAATTTAATGTCACTAACAGAAGATAACAGGCAGCTTTATATAAACATTTAGAGCTGTCTGTTATGGCAATGATTGAATCAACACATTATTCATCAGGCTAAAACCATAGACTGTATAAAACATGGACATACTCTCAGTGATGTCACCCATAGATTTCTCAGTCAACACGGCAGCACAGTCAAACTCCAGCCAACAAGCAGCCCCACAAACACACCGAGAACCAACATCAGAACAAACACACAAAGAACAAACACACAAAGAACAAACATCAGAACAAACAGCAAGAACCAACATCAGAACAAACACACAAAGAACAAACACACAAAGAACAAACATCAGAACAAACACACAAAGAACAAACACCAGAACAAACACACCGAGAACCAACATCAGAACAAACACACAAAGAACAAACACACCGAGAACCAACATCAGAACAAACACACAAAGAACAAACACACCGAGAACCAACATCAGAACAAACACACAAAGAACAAACACACAAAGAACAAACACCAGAACAAACACACCGAGAACCAACATCAGAACAAACACACAAAGAACAAACACCAGAACAAACACAGCAAGAACCAACATCAGAACAAACACAGCAAGAACCAACATCAGAACAAACACACAAAGAACAAACACACCGAGAACCAACATCAGAACAAACACACAAAGAACAAACACACAAAGAACAAACACCAGAACAAACACACCGAGAACCAACATCAGAACAAACACAGCAAGAACCAACATCAGAACAAACACACAAAGAACAAACACCAGAACAAACACACCGAGAACCAACATCAGAGCAAACACACAAAGAACAAACACACAAAGAACAAACACACCGAGAACCAACATCAGAACAAACACACAAAGAACAAACACACCGAGAACCAACATCAGAAACAAAAAGAACAAACACACAAAGAACAAACACCAGAACAAACACAGCAAGAACCAACATCAGAACAAACACAGCAAGAACCAACATCAGAACAAACACACAGAGAACCAACATCAGAACAAACACACAAAGAACAAACACCAGAACAAACACACCGAGAACCAACATCAGAACAAACACACAAAGAACAAACACCAGAACAAACACACCGAGAACCAACATCAGAACAAACACACAAAGAACAAAACAAACACAGCAGAACAAACACACCGAGAACCAACATCAGAACAAACACACAAGAACAACACCAAACAAACACACCAGAACAAACACAAACACAGCAGAACCAACAAACAGAACAAACACACAAAAGAACAAACACCAGAACAAACACAGCAAGAACCAACATCAGAACAAACACACAAAGAACAAACACACAAAGAACAAACACACCAGAACAAACACACAAACACAGAACCAACATCAGAACAAACACACAAAGAACAAACACCAGAACAAACACACCGAGAACCAACATCAGAACAAACACACAAAGAACAAACACCAGAACAAATACACCGAGAACCAACATCAGAACAAACACAGCAAGAACAAACATCAGAACAAACACAGCAAGAACAAACACCAGAACAAACACACAAAGAACAAACATCAGAACAAACACACAAAGAACAAACACACAAAGAACAAACACCAGAACAAACACACAAAGAACAAACATCAGAACAAACACACAAAGAACAAACACCAGAACAAACACATCGAGAACCAACATCAGAACAAACACAGCAAGAACCAACATCAGAACAAACACACAAAGAACAAACACACAAAGAACAAACACCAGAACAAACACACAAAGAACAAACACACAAAGAACAAACACCAGAACAAACACAGCAAGAACCAACATCAGAACAAACACAGCAAGAACCAACATCAGAACAAACACACAAAGAACAAACACACAAAGAACAAACACCAGAACAAACACACAAAGAACAAACACACAAAGAACAAACACCAGAACAAACACAGCAAGAACCAACATCAGAACAAACACAGCAAGAACCAACATCAGAACAAACACAGCAAGAACCAACATCAGAACAAACACACAAAGAACAAACACACCGAGAACCAACATCAGAACAAACACACAAAGAACAAACACCAGAACAAACACACCGAGAACCAACATCAGAACAAACACAGCAAGAACAAACACCAGAACAAACACACAAAGAACAAACACACAAAGAACAAACACCAGAACAAACACAGCAAGAACCAACATCAGAACAAACACGCAAAGAACAAACACACAAAGAACAAACACCAGAACAAACACACCGAGAACCAACATCAGAACAAACACACAAAGAACAAACACCAGAACAAACACACCGAGAACCAACATCAGAACAAACACATCGAGAACCAACATCAGAACAAACACAGCAAGAACCAACATCAGAACAAACACATCGAGAACCAACATCAGAACAAACACAGCAAGAACAAACACCAGAACAAACACAGCAAGAACCAACATCAGAACAAACACACAAAGAACAAACACACAAAGAACAAACACCAGAACAAACACACAAAGAACAAACATCAGAACAAACACAGCAAGAACAAACACCAGAACAAACACACAAAGAACAAACATCAGAACAAACACACAAAGAACAAACACACCGAGAACCAACATCAGAACAAACACACAAAGAACAAACACCAGAACAAACACATCGAGAACCAACATCAGAACAAACACAGCAAGAACAAACACCAGAACAAACACAGCAAGAACAAACACACAAAGAACAAACACCAGAACAAACACATCGAGAACCAACATCAGAACAAACACAGCAAGAACAAACACCAGAACAAACAGCAAGAACCAACATCAGAACAAACACACAAAGAACAAACATCAGAACAAACACACAGAGAACACAACACAGACGTCCCGCATCAAGGCATGTTTTTGGTCTGTTAGTGCAATCAACTACACAGAAGTCGTGTTGTTTGTGTAAAATTATCTGAAAGTCAAAAATACCACAAGCAGCCGAAGTTCAGTGACTGAATGAGCTCCGTGTTTGGAGCCGACAGTCAGCAGGCAGCTGTCAATCAAAGTGACCATGCCCTTAATTATGCATAATTTTAGATTTAGTACATTTCAAACGAGCGTGTTATAAAAAAAAATTAAATCACATGCAACAGGTTCACTTCTGCTGTAAAGTTGAGCTGTAGTGTCTGTTGGCTGTCAGACAAAACAAACACACCTCTAATCAACTAACCCTCGTTAACTTTACCTTTATTCTGAAAATCAGAGGAACCTCAATGTAAAAACTGAAGTTTTGACTTCAGTCGTCTTCACTGCAGGTGATCACCATGACAACCCACCTGCTGCCATGATGACGGGTGCCGCCCAGTCACCCAACCAATCAGATGTTGACCCTGCTGGCCCAAACATGGAAGCCCCTCACCCTAGGCTGTCAGAGCTGGTCCAGGATCAACAGCAGGAGGTGCCGTGGAGGAAGGAGGTCCTGGAACTGCTGAAACAGCTGCTCCTGGTCCAGAAGGAGGTTGCCAAGGGCCAGGTCCAGATGGTCCAACTGCTTGGCATGCTGGGAACTCAGGTGGGTCAAGTTTAGTTTAGTTTAAGTTTAGATAGGATTGAGTTTAGTTTATCTGAGGTTTACTTTAGTTAGTTTAAGCTAAGTTCGGGTCAGCCAGACTGAGGTGGTCAAACCACTCAGGATCCTGGAAACCATTTTAATTTAGATAGTATTTAGTTTAGTTTATCTCGGGTATCGTTTAGCTTTAGTTTTAGTTTAACTTATATAGGGTTTTGTTTATTTTAGTTTTGGCAAGGCCAGGCTGAGGGTCAAACTGCTCAGCATGCCGGGAACTTGGGTGGGTTTAGTTTAGATTGGTTTAGAAGGTTTAGGTTGGGGTTAGTTTTGTTTATTTCAGGTTCAGTTCAGTTTGGGGTGGTCAAGTTGCTCAGCATGCTGGGAGCTCAGGTTGGACATCATGTTAGATTATTTCAGGCTTTGTCGCACTCAGAGTCTGGATTTCCAAAACAGATACACCGTCACCGATCCAGACTACCCTGGTCTAATCTATCGGAGCTAAAAGAAAGTCTTCTAATAATCAACCTGAACTATTATACATACTGATAAACAAGATCACATATTCATTATATTATCATCTACAGGCGACATCTTGTCTGACCCAGTTTAACTCAACTAACCTGCCTTCCGACGTTGTGTCCTCAGGGTTCCCAGCAGATCCAAGATCTGCAGAATGTGGCTCGTCACCAGAGTCTGCTGGTTGAAAACCATCAGGCTTTGCTGCTGCAGACGTCCCGCATTGCTACCCAGCTGCAGGAAATCACCAAGAAACCTCCTGCTGCCCCGCAAATCAGTGCTCCGAGCCAATGAGCTCCTCTGATTGTCCACAGGCAGCCAATGAGAGCCTCCGTTTGTACTGACAGTGGAATATGTTGTAAGCCAGCCAATAAGGTTGATTTGTTTTTACTGAAGTGGCCAATGAGATTTTTTATACCAGCTAATGAAATTATCAGTTATTAACCAGCTAACCATTTAGCTAATCAGTGTGAATCAGTATACTGATTTAAACACGTTGATAATCAAATTTCAAAATTAATACTTGCTTTTCTCAGATTTAAAATCAGAAAGTTGCTCCATTAAAATGCAATGTTTCATAAAACCAACAATAGAAGTGAACAGGTAATGTCTTTTTCACCTGTTGCTGACATCACAACAACCCATTGGATGAGCTAACAAACAGGTTGATTTTGATGTAAATCGTCTTTCATTGTAATTCAAATGAGATTTTCTGGATTTTTTTTTTCATTTATGAACCATTGTATCTCTTCTCTGCCGTATTGCCTCTTCTTCTCTGATTTTAAATAAAGTCATGTTAAATCATCCATCCAATGTGTGTTATGGTGCACTGGTATCAGGTGCTCAACTGTTACTGGAAGATTTTTGCTTTTCTTCTACATGTTAGTGAGCAATCCATACCCAAATCAAAACCAGAAAATAACAACATTAAATGAACTACAATTCGCAACAAAAGAAAAACAGAATCCCCTATATTATTAATATTATGATATATATTATATAAGTAATAAGCAGGAACAACCCCCCCCCCGCCAAAAAAAGCCAGTGGGCTTGATGCCATCATGAATGTGATGCAGATATACACAAGGTCAAAATTCCAACTGGACAAAACCAAAACCCTGCACTTCAGATCATATTTACATGCTACACAACTCAATTGACAAAATTAAATCAATGCACACAGCCTACTTCATGTGTCAGTATATTATTTTGGTATGACCAAAGGTTTCGCCCATACTTGTGACCACACGTCATCACAGGTATGTCTGATCATCCTAGAATTGTTAAACTCATTGACTGTTTGATTTTTTCAGATCCTCATGGTCCTCCTTTGATCCGGCTGAACTCTAGCTTCCTGCCAAACCAAACTGAGGTGGTTCTAACAACTGGCTTCACCTTCACCCTCAGTTGTCATGGTAATAGTTCGGTCCATTGGTCCAGTACTGCATTCCGTCTGCTGTACCAGGACAGACTACCAGATCCGGTAGAGGTAGAAAGGTCGGACCCCAGACACACTGGGACATACCGCTGTGGGTACACCAACCAGAGTTTGGAATACTTAGACACCTGGATCCATCTATATGTCAAAGGTAGGATGATAAGAGGCCACTACTACCAGAGTCAGACAGTCCAATCCAAGCCTTTTCTCTCTGGACCTGCAGAGTCCTCATAGACTTACATCATACTTACTGTGACGTTTTTACCATGATCACATTATCACAGTTTCTTAGCATTTTGTGTTTGGGGTGCCAGTCACAGCTGAGTACGACAAAAGTATTGAGAATTAAAATGCGCCAACTGTCTCACAAAATAATAAACTCCAAGACAGAAATAAAACAATAGTCAACTTTGTTTTGATGAGTGATCTGAAGTCCATCGAGGATGAGGTGTATTATTTCAGTTTTCACCAAAAGAGGAACATCTGGAAAACATGATTCTTTGGTTTATCTCTTTCCTGTTTATGTTGGAAAATACCTTCAGATTATTAGGAGTATATGTGTATGACTCAACTGCTGCTATCAGAAGTTTTGTAACCTCTATTTCCCATAATGCCCCTCTCTCAGACCCAGCTGACCCCTCCACTGTGTTCGTCACACCTCGCAGCATCCCTGATGTCAAGGAGGGCCATGACTTCCTATTCAGGTGTTTGTTGACCGATCCGTCTGTCACTAACCTCACTCTCCAATCAGAGGGTAGTGCTGACGGCAGAGGGTGGGGCCTACCCCAGGGCATGAACGTGACCTTTGACCCCAAGAGAGGAGCCCTGATCCGAGACCTGCAGAGGTCGTTCAAGGGACGCTATGTTTGTTCAGGCTGGAAGAACGGAAGGCAGTTCAGATCCAGACCTGTCGACCTGATGGTGGTCCCTAGTAAGACCTAGCTGTCTACCTGTCTGTCTGTCTGTAGACAGTACATGTCTGTCTGTCTGTTGATTTGTCTGTCAACCTGTCTGTCTGGTCCCCAGTGAGACCCATCTGTCTGTCTGCCTGTCTTGGGTTATCTTATTTCGATTTCTACTTGTCTCTCCCATGACCCGTCTGTCTACAGGGTTGCGTCATCCTCCCTCCCTTTCTGTCAGTCAGGATGAGTTTGTCCGGCTGGAAGGAGAAAAGTTTGAGGTCACATGTCTGACCAGTAACCCCTCCCATTTCTACAACCTCACCTGGACACACCCGACCATAAAGGTCAGAGATCACCTGTGTTTTGTTGCACTTGATAAACTGTGTGTTTTGATATTCATTGGTTGTGTGGTTTGTTCCAGAAACTGAATGTCACTGCTAGCTATCATTATAGCAACCACCACCTGTACATCAACAAAACTCTGACAGTCTCATCTGTCAGTCCAACACACAGTGGAATCTACACCTGTACTGCTATCAATGAAGCTGGAGTCGCCACAGCTAACGTACATCTCAGAGTTGTGGGTAAGAACATTTTGCGATTTGAATGAATGAATGAAGATAATATTAATCTGGAATAGGATAAAAATCGAAATTCGCTGGAACAAGATAAAAACTTAAATGAGACAATAACTTCTATACTGTTTCAGTGCAGATGCAGAAGCTGCACTATGAAAATTCACTAAATTTGCCTCAGCATGAAGATGGACAGACTGATTTTATAGTGATATTTACTGCCTATCCTCTTCTTCCTTACCAGATGGTCCATACTTGAGGATCTACCTGCAGCCGATACAGCATGCTAACACTAATACCGAGACCATAGAGGTCAATGGGGACCTGGATGCTAACATTAGTAGCATGCCAATGGAGGTGCGAGGAGAGCTAGAAGCTAACATTAGCAGAGGTTCACTGGAGGTGAACAGAGAACTAATTGATAACATCAGCACCAATAGAATAGGTGTGAATGGGGTCAGCAGTGCTAGCATTAGCAGCAACAGCACAGTGGAGGTGCATGAAGGTCAAGATGTGATGCTGACCTTTGTAATAGAATCGTATCCTCCCATCAAGAACCAGCACTGGACGACACCAACAAACATCAACAACAACAACAACATGGCGTACCAGGAGAGCTACGCTGCTAATGGCTACAGGTTAGCACACTAAAAGCTACAGGCTAGCATTAAATTTCTACTGCAGGTCAGACAGAGTCCTGCTTCACCAACAATACCACCTTAAGGTTTGTTAAGGTTAGGGTATTGAGAGTCTTAAGGTATTATAGTTGTTTTTCAGGACAGACTGGCTTGTTAAGGTGGTATTGATGGTGTTAAGGTTTGTTAAGGTGGGAATGTTGTGTTGAACGTTTTACAGGGCTCATTTAATTATCATTTGACAACACAAGGTTGTACAACAAAATGCAAGCTGTAGTCCTTTTATGCTACACAAAGAAGAATAGAGCTGTTATTTCTGTTGGAGGCTGAGTTGAGGACAGAAGCTGCTCTTTAGTCCGGACGTCCAGCAGCAGCTGAACAGACTGAGGCTGTCGGGTTTTGCCTTTTGGTGTCCTTTGGACACTGTGAGACACCTCACTGATGTCCCTGATGCTCAGTAGATGGAACCAGTGATGTTCTGGGAGGTTTTGATCAGCCACTGTTTGTGATGTTTCCAGTCAGGATGCTTTCTTACCAAGGTCTTGGTGCAGGAATTTTGCCTTCTTAAGCGTCCTTAATAAGAAATACAGTCATTGCTGAGCTTTCTTTACCAGGTAGAGATAATATGTGACGACATTGGCTAACTGGTTGGCACACGTTCTTAGTACACAGTCAGTGATGTTATCAGGCCCCAAAGCTTTACTCAAATTCATGGTATTGGCATTGGGTTTTCATGTTGCAGGTCGGAGGCGAGCTTGCTGCTGCAGCGGGTTCGTCAGGAGGATCAAGGTCGATACTCATTCCATTTCTCTAACTCATTCGTCAGCAGCTCACAAAACATTGACCTACGAATCTTCCGTAAGAAACTTTACATCCTCCTGTTCCTTGTCTTCTTAATCTCCCACTTCTTCTCTCCCTCCTCTTCATCATCCTCTGCCTCGCCTTCATTTTCATCCTCTTCTTCTGTTTCTTCTTCCTATTCTTTTTCACCTTCACTTTCTTTGTTTGTTGTTTCTTTTGTTCTTTGTTTATTGTCACAATTTCTATAAGTGCCTGCAAATCTTTAAGTCTGTTCTTTCATCACATTCTATTTGTGTTTTCTGCCACTGTTTCAATCTTCTGCGTTAAAGAAATATATAAAATGAAATTTATCTTTCAGGTTCTCCAAGTTCCATCTTCAGTTTGGAGAACAACACTCTGACCTGCAGCAGCTCTGGATATCCACTACCCACAGTCCTCTGGTACACCTGCCCTGGGGTCCAGGACACGTATGTACCACCCAGATTGACTGTAATAAGTGCTGCCAGCACCTACTACAGGCAGCATAGTTCAACTGCATAAAATTCTGATAATTGATCTGTTCTTAGAGTCTTAACAGCAGTGAAGCCAAACAAGTACAGTTTGCCCTCAGGGTGGTGCTAGAGGAAAGGTTGTGGGGTCATTAAAGATTGGTTTTGATTAATGATTAATGAATTATCCTGTGGATCGTCACTCCAGTGAATTCTCTCAATGAATGAGAGAATACCCTTGTGCTTTGACTCCCTTGTGGCTTCTCTTACATTTCTATGCTATGTCTGCACATCAATACTAGGATGAATACAAGGCATGTTTTCATATATGCTCTGTGGTTGAGTGTCTGGGTGTGTTTCAGTCTAAAAAGAGTGTGTCCTGTCCTCTAAATTAGGTGCAAAGGAGATAAAGTGTTTCAGCACATTCAATTAAATTAAATCACGCTACTGAAATTACAGAAAATTAAATGGAATAAATACCCAACAATGATATATGATGAAATTAGATAAAAACAAAATAGATAAAACAAAGCACCAAACATGATGACCTTCACCTCCTCTGCAGGTGTGGAGACATCTCCACCCACCAAGTTTTCCCAGCTGATGTAACCTCACAGGAGGACAAGAAGGAAGAGGAAGTCAGGAAACACCTGAGCCTCCCTCTGTCACCAGGCGATGATTTTACTGTGGAGTGTGTCGCCTACAACCATGTTGGAGTGTCTCGCAAAGTCTTTTATCCTCGTAAGTGTCCAACTATAAAATGTTGGGTTATTTGAAAAATTTTGTTTGTGACTGAACATGTCGTCTTGTTGAATAATGTACCATGATTTTTTTAGGTTCTGCAGGAGAACCTCCAGTGTTCTTCATGCCGGCTCTGATTGGAGCTGTGAGTGCTGCTGCTGTTCTCCTCCTGCTCTTAATGGTTGTTTTTTACAAGTGGAGACAGGTAACTTTGACTGACGATATTATTTCATGTTTATTTTCAGAGGAATAATATATAAATGTATATATCATGTACTAGTGCCACATACCATAAGCTGAGAACAAAGAAAATACGAACAAAATAACACGAAATCCAAACAACAGCACAACCAAATTACCATAAAGGTCAATGGCAAGTACCACATGATACATGACTACATGACTGATTTTGCTTTCAAAACTGTTTTGAGATTAAAATAGGAACTCTTGGGGAAATGACCATTTCTTTTGGGAACAAGAAAATAACATGTTGGAATAAGATACAAACTATTGGATAAAAAATAATAACAGTTAGGAATAATATAATAATAGAAAGAAGATAATAATTGGGAACAATATAGAAACAGTTGGTAATAAGATAAGACAAGTTGGAAATCCAAAAACAATATAATAACAGAAATAAGTTCACTGTTGGGAACAAGAAACAAGAACAAGAAAACGACAAGTAAACTACCAAGAAAATAAAATCATGTGGAATGACTCCTCTTGACATGATGAATATATTTACACATACACTGACAGATAACTTTCTTAACATGAATTCATTCAATCATCACTATTTCGTTCCGAACCTGCTGTCACGTTTCCGCTTTTTCTCTTAGAAACCCAAATATGAGACTCGTTGGAAGATCATTGAGAGCACCAATGGAAACAACTACACCTTTGTTGATCCCACCCAGCTGCCGTACAACTACAAGTGGGAGTTTCCTCGAGATAAGCTCCGTCTTGGTACGAAACAACATTCAGTTCAACACAGAGCATTACAATATTAATGTTCGGTTCAACTTCATACATAACCAGGCTCCTGCCAGAATTTTACTGAGTTAAATAAAATACAGTTACAGTGTAGTAACAGGTTGTTAACAGATAAAATGCAAGGAAATAAAAGCTTAATAGAGAAAACAATCAAACAAACAAACAGGAGCAGAGTTTTCAACTTAGATGTGAAAGCGGCTGAGGTTGGTGCACACTTTTTAAGAAGAAGCTTTTTCAGTGATTTTGAAAACGTGCCTGATAGGAGTCAGCCACCGGCAATTTTCAGCACATCCATTCAGAAACAAATATTTTTGGAAAAGGTGGTTGTCAGGGTGTCAAAACAGCAGGTGGATGGATTTAGATGCTTCATTATATCAACCTGGGTTTTAGTACTGATAGCCGTGAATATTGACAATCTGTCAATTGTTTAAGTGTGGTTGCAGCAGAAGTGAATTTAGTTTAATTTTGGGTGCAATGGTCATGAGGACATGGCCTCAGTGCTTAACAACCCCCCACCCCCTTTCTCTCAGGTGCTGTTTTGGGTTCTGGGGCGTTTGGGAAGGTTGTTGAGGCGACTGCATACGGTCTGGGCACCGACAACGACGTCACACGGGTCGCCGTCAAGATGCTCAAACGTCAGTCCACAAGTCTTCATCATCTTCACCATTACATGTCCCAAACATTCTTGTTGTGATGATAGAGACTGATATTTGACGTATTAATGCATAGCGAGCGCTCACTCTGAAGAACGTGAAGCTCTGATGTCGGAGCTGAAGATCCTCAGTCATCTTGGTTACCATGACAACATTGTAAACCTGCTGGGCGCCTGCACTCAAGGAGGTGATGATGGTTTCAATTCTTAACCACAAAACTTTATGTCACAAAGGCAGAAAGTCAAACATAAAAATGTGATTTCTTTTTACTGCAAGAAATAGAAATGTGGATTCATCCACCCCTGAAAATAGTCCACAATAAATAACTAAATAAATAACTATTTCCTCCTGGTTGTTTGATAAAAACGACAGTGAGCAGCTGTTTGAGGAAATTACTGAACCTTTTTTTTTCCTTCTAAATGTGAACATGTTATAATAGTAAACAGAATATTTAGGGGTTCTGGACTGTTGCTTGGACAAAAGAAGCTGTTTAAATTGGGAATCTAGAAAAAAAGGGATGGATGTTTCTCACTATTTCCTGATTTTCATAGATAAAATAATCAATTGATTTACAAAATCAAAATCAAAAATTCAAAATCAAAATAAAAAAAGAGAAAATATTTACTAGTAATAAAAATAATCATTAGTTGCTCAAGACATCATTAAGAGAAAAGAAAAATGTTTCTCCTAAGATTTTAATATTGTAATTCTCAATTTATGTTAATACTTTCCAGAAGTGAGCATCTCCTCTGTTTCCTTTTTGCAATGCTTTGTGGAAGAACAGTGTCTGTCAACGGTGCAATCAAAAATTGCTTCATCACATTTCCTGACACTGAAACCATCATGTTAGTTCTAGTCAACGTCTTTCTAACCTTTCACCTCTCTCCCTCCCATCAGGCCCCATGTTGATGATCACAGAGTACTGTTGCCATGGGGACCTACTCAACTTCCTGAGGGCTCATGCTCAGGACTTTATGGCATCCATTTTGAGTGTCGATGAAGTTGATGGGGAGGCCTTCTATAAGAACATGGTCGCCCAGCACGCCAGGCTCAGGAGGTCTGAACAACAAAACATCTGCAACACAACCACATCACATGATCATTTGATTAAAAAAAATCTATTATAACTGTTAATAATTATTCTCTGGGTGTGGTGATGGCATACCTGCACATGTACAAGTGACCAGATGATCATTAACAATGATAGTCTTGCAGATTTCCCTGATGAAATATGTGGCAGTCCACACAATATTACAGTATGTGAGATGAATAAAGAATGAACCAAATTAACAATTTCACTGATGATAGAAACTGATTTTGTTATCTCACTGCAACTCAATGAGTATTATTTTTTGGACTTCAATACTTAATCAAGTAAAACATCAAGAAATCTCATATGGATAAATAAAAAGACTTTAATTAGATTTGTGATTAGCTGAATTTTACCTGCTCAGGTGACATATCAGTCTACAGACACGTACGAAAAACATTAACTCAGGTAGAACACTGAAGTCAGCAGCTTCATTCATGTTTCACCGTCAGTGTCTCATTTAACAGCTGTTTAGCTACAAGCTGACAACTGACATCCTCTCATATCCACGACAGTGCATTCATTCTTACCTAACTGTCACTGAGCTCATACCTCACACTTACACTGTGTTTTGGCAAAGTGACATTTCTGATGATGTCACTATAATGTCACTCTGGTGTGTGTGTGTGTGTTTTTGCAGTGACAGTGGGATATCCTGCTGTTCAGACTATCAGGAAATGCAGCCGGTTCTGAGTCCAGGACAAACACACCTGGGTAAACACCTGAACACACCTGGACACATCCAAACACATGTACACACACACCTACCACACTTGAACACAAGAGAGCCCATCTGAACACACATGTGCACACCTGAACTAACTCAAATACACCAGCACACACCTGAACATATCTGAGCACACCTGTAGTTTTTGTCACTGAGGTCAGACCTGTCAAACATTCTGTCTGTTTGTCTCTCAGGTGCGCAGACAGGCAGCCTGTCTGTCGGTGACCTCATGAGGTTTTCCCACCAGGTGGCTCAGGGTCTGGACTTCCTGTCCACAAGGAATGTAAGAACACGCTCACACAAGTTATCTTTCTGTACTTGTGACAACACTAACCAAATACAAAGTGAGTGTAAACCTTCAAACTGTTCTTTGAAGTGGTGAGGACCGGACACAAAGTCCTCACAATGCAGGAATGTCCTCACTCAAAACAGCAATACAAGCCCCCTCATACACACAGATCAGTGTTAGCAGTAAAACCTTCCTAACAGTCTCTCTGTCTGTCCACCTGTCTGTCTCTCTGTCAGTGTATCCACAGAGACGTAGCAGCGAGGAACGTCCTACTGACTGATCATTGTGTTGCAAAGATCTGTGACTTTGGTTTGGCCCGAGACATCCGCAACGACGACAGCTACATCGTACAGGGAAATGTGTGTTTGAACTCAACAGCCTGTCAAATGTTCTTTAATCTAAAGCAACAGATACACAGATACCCAGCTGCTTACTGAAATACATTTAGAAAAGAAATATTAAATGTAGTCGCAGTAATGAGGGTCCAAGCAGATTGTGAAGAATTACAACATTTGACATTTTTAGAGCAAACGGCCTGATGCAGATGACTTGAGAGATTAAACTGATCAGACTTGACTGTTTTTAAGATCATTTCTAAAACATAAACTTGATGGTAACAGTGCCACCTGGAGGTCAATGAGTGTCATTTAAGTGCTTCATAGTGGGTGCCCTGCCCATTTCGGTGGCTTTTGGTCTTACGGTTTGATAACAAGATCTCATTATCTCGTTTGACAATGAGAGGAAAAACTGCAGGGCTCACTTGTTTCTTTTTTTAATAAATCAGACTGTCAGTATTTTGGACTCTCAAACTGATTCCTCGGTAGCTCACCTGGTAGATCGTGTGCCCTTATCTGTCGAAGCTGAGCCTTTTGCGTGTCATGCTCTCGCTCCCATTTCCTCATTCTCCTCAACCAAATAAGGCAAAAAGCCAAAATATAATCTTTTAAAAAAGGACTATATTTCCATTTTTCTCTGATTGTAATTTCTATCACAACAGATAATTACAACAGATTCAAGTAGAATCAGATGACACAGACGCTGGTTTCAGGTTGATTCCTGTTTCCTGTGTGTTTTATTTTTACAGGCTCGTCTCCCCGTCAAGTGGATGGCTCCAGAGAGCATCTTTCAGTGTGTTTACACCATCCAGAGTGACGTCTGGTCCTATGGAGTCTTACTGTGGGAGATCTTCTCTTTGGGTAACCATGGCAACATTGGACACCTCATCCAATCATATTACGGCTCTGATTTTGACCAATACTGATTATTGATTGAGGCGTTAAATGTTTAAGTGGTGGGTCTGTCCTGGTCATCAGGTAGAAATGTAGGAAGGAGTCTATAGACTGCAGTGGCTGTTGCTATGGAGGCACCTCCATCCAGAACTGACATCAGAGTGACATCATACTCTGTCAGACTCACCTCTGACTTCACACATTATCTGACCAGCAACAGAGTCTGAAGCTCATTGATTGTGCCTTTGTGTCTACTTGTACAGGTAAGAGTCCCTACCCAAATGTTGCTGTGGATACTAACTTCTACAAGATGATCAAAGATGGCCGCCACATGAATCAACCAGACTTCGCTCCAGTAGAGATGTGAGGAGACAGACAGAGATTTCTTTTAAGGTTGATAAAGTTATCATGAATCTAACAGACATCTGTCCTCTAAGGTATCAGCTGATGAAGCTCTGCTGGAATTTGGAGCCTACAGACAGACCAACCTTTAAAATGATTGGTCAGCTTATTAAGAGGCTCCTCCCCTCCACCAATGACATGTCACCACATCACAGCGATCAGGTGAGGATGAATTAAGCCCTCAGTTTTGTCTGACATGTTTCAAAAACAGAGTTTAAACAGTTGGTAACTGAACACATCGTTTCTCTTCTTCTCAGCCATACCAGAACATTGATGTGTGCAGAGAAGAAGAAGAAGAGGAAGAGGAGGTCAGAGGAGGAGCCACATTGAAGAGGGAAGATGAAGAAGAGCACCGACACAGAGGTAACCACGATGACATCAGCTGTTGCTAAGAGACAGTTTACCTGAATAAATCTGACTCCACCTTTCAATTTCAGAGTGCCATGATGGCGATCACGATGACGAGCAGGAGCCAATGATGAAGAACATCTACCAGCTGTCCTGATCATCTCATCCAATCAAAATGTGTTTTACAATTCAAAATGTGAATAAAGACATTCAAAATGAAACCTTTATTAAAAGGTTCAGAGATTCAGCTACAACATGAAGCCACCTGAAGTGAAACGTCTGGACCACGAACCAAACTGATTTTCACTAATACAAAGACAAGAAAGAAATCACAAAATTTCATTTCTCACATCAAACCGTGTTTTATGGGGGTGCTCTTTTTTAATTTTCAATCTCTCAGATTGTATTTATTCATACAAGCATACATTCAACCTTTTTTTCTGCACACTAAAGCCATTTTTCACTGCAGGTGCAGGATGTCATTGTGATTTTGAATTTGACTGAATATGACTTTTATTTTCATTTGTTTTCTGCTTTACTTATTACTTACTTATTTTTTTAGTTATTTACTCTAAAAAAGTATCTGAATCAGCTGCATGAAACCCATCATGTGTAATATGTGAGTAATTGTAATACATTATATCTTGATGTTATTAAATTCTACATAAATTCTAAAAAAATACAATTCTACAGAGTCAAACTAACAACAGCTATAAGGCTTAAATTGCTTTGTCTTTATAACATAAAGAGATCTACAGGGTCTGGATTAGATTGATTTCAGCAACATTTAACCAAAGTTTGTTTTTGGTCTTTAAACAATCTGTAGCCCGAAATATTACATTTTTAAAATCTTTGTATATGCTGACTTTCTCCTCGATAATTGATCAGATGTATATTTTTTTATTTGTAGTATTTTCACTGTCACTGTAAATTCAGACTAACAGCAGACTGAGATTGTTTTTACCGCACCAACTGAATCATGAAAAGGCATATTTACATATTCATATGTACTTCATTTTTTAATGAGGGAAGAGGAGGAAATGTGCTGTTTATAATTTATTGTCAGTATATAAAAAGATGTAATAGATAATAATAACATACTGTACTGTACTGGATTTCCTTCAGCTATAAAACTATTAAGTTTTATGATTACTTATTCATTCGCTTTAATTCAGGCCTGAAAGCTGCTTGGAAAAAATGAATTTGAATAAATATTGGATGATAGAGTCCAGTGCTTGTCACCTGTCAGGTGAGTGCAGATGGGGCGAGGCCACACTAAAGACGATTACCTGATGGGTTTACTGCTGCTGGACTTTAGATTCTGATAAACAAGAAACACTGCAGAAAGCTCACGTAGCTGAGCTCGTTACTGTGACATCATTTGTGTTTGATAAACGGCGGGTAAATTCATGTGTCTCTTTATTATTCATTATTGAGATTCATAGTTCAGTAATTCATTACAACAACTTGAGAGATTTAATAAATTTTTGATTGACAGCTGCGAGTTTCTGGACAGACACATCAACACTTTATTCATTTCTAAAGATACATGATTACACAAAGTGACATTTTCATTTCAAAGAAGAATAATCAAGTCTTTTTCAGTATTTGTAGACATAAGAATATGACTAGTGTGTCAGCAGTTTATCTCCTCCAACTTGTTGCTCCAGCAGCAGAAACATTAATAATGATTATCAGTAACTGTAATGATTATCAGTTAGTGTATTGATAATGGGTCATTAGTCATATTCAGCTCAATAAAAGCTGATCACATATAGATCACAGAGTCCAAGAGGACAAACAGTTTTTGAACAGCAACACGTGAAAAAGAAAAGAGACACAATAGCTGATCCGAAGTCTGTAGTAGGTAAACTCATTTAATTCAAACAGGTGAGTCTGTTTTTTTTTTTTAGCCATTACGATAATTAATGTTTAAAAATGAAAATGAGAGATGTGTTGACTGATTATGTGTTGCTGCTGTCAGTATGGCTCGCGTGCTGTCGTCTCTGGAGTTTCTCCTCAGCGTTGTGTCATCTCTTCTTCTGGTCTGTTGTGTCGGACTGATTGTAGTTTCATGGATCAGCCTGAAGCCTGAAGGTAAACACAGAGTCTGGTTTAGTAAACTAATGTAACTGATATGATGTATCAGTATGTATTTATTGTTGTTTGTGTTCCAAGGTGCTGTTGATCCAGTGGCGCTGAGCGGCCGGATGGTGATCACAGAGGGAGCTGTTTTCTCTGAAGAGCTGAACAACTCCAGCAGTCTGCTTTTTAAATCTCTGGCCTATGACATCCAACATCTGGTGAGACCACAGGCTTTTATTTTGAAAATAACAGGTAGCTCTATCTCCAAGCAAATGGCTACATCATTAGGTGTTATTGTGAAAGACATCAAGGAACTGGCAAAGTACTGATCAATGTATCCGTGTCTTTGTCGTTTGATTTGATAAAAAACTTGTCACGAATTTGCTGATGTTCACATGCACATTAAAAATGTTCACCATTTGATATTTCTAATATTTACAGTCTTTCTGTGTTTATGAAACAGTAAGTAGTGGAGCTATAAAAGTACAGCCCATAGAGAACACTCTAAATGAGGACACTATAAAATACACAGTAACTTTCAAGTTTTGTTTTTTATTTGTCACATACTCAACATATCTCTACATTGTGCTGTGAAATACTTTGTTGCCCCCTTCAGTACTGTGTCTGAGATAATGAGGATATAAGAATATCAAATATTCAAAAAACAATATACAACAAGGGTATGATAATATGTGCAAATAATATGAAATTAAATACTGTGCAAATGTTATGGGGCAAAGATTAAATGGGAAGTGTGGAGGTAATTGTTAATAACATCAAAGGAGCAGTCATCAGGAGCCCCTACAGTGTCATTATTCAGGGTTCAGGTGGCCTGAGGGAAGTAGCTCCTCTTAAACATTGTGTTGTGGCCCTGTGACTGTGGTAGGCCTTCCCTGATGGCAGCAGGTCAAAGAGGTCATTGTTCAGATGGCTTGAATTGTTAATGATTCTACCTTGGTCCTGCACCACGTGGTGTAAATGTCTTGTAGGCTTGATGGATTCAGCCAACGGTACCGGTCAGAGCCTTGCAGTCCTGCTGGGTGTTGCTGCCATACCAGGCAGTGATGTTCCCTGATAATATGCTCTCCACAGTTCAGGTGAATGCTCTGAGTACCTGTTTGGGCATGACTTCTGTTATGGTGCAAAACAAATAAAATTGAATTGAATCGAATTGGTTCACCCTTTCCACTGTGGTTCCCTCGATCTTGAGGGGGATGAACTTCCTCTTTTGCCACCACAGCTGTGTCATTGGCACAATGTTGGTCAATATTTGTATTGTCTCTTGACCTGCTGCATCTGTAACCGAACTGACGAGGGACAAGGGTGCTGGGTAGTAAGAAGCAGTGGTGGTCTTTACCAGCTTCTTGTAGCACTGCACGACCATGAAGGTGAGCCCCACTGGGCGCTAGTCATTCAGATAGGCTGGGCAAGCGATCTTCAGCACAGGGATAAAGGTGGACATTTTGAGACAAGTGGGGATGATGGACTGGGAGAGGTTAAAGATGGTCGTAAACACCGGTGCTAACTGGTCACACTGCGTACGCATCCAAGGATGGCAGCTGGTCCTGTTGCCTGCTCTGAGACTGTGATCATACTCTCCTCTCTGTCTGCAGTGCTCATTTCTATTGCATGGTCCTGAAGGCTAGTGCTAGCGCTTTTAGCTTCAAAGCATGCATAGAAGTGATGAGGCACCAGCACTCACCATGAGAAGGTTTTACCCTTTTTGTCCTTTAGTGTCCTTAGTCTTGGCCCCCTGCAGATTGTTTGATCCACAGCATGGTCCAGTACTGAGGGAGATAGCCATGTCTCAGTTAGACAGAGAAGGTTAAAGTCTCTGGTGTCCCATTGGAATGTGATCCTTGCCCTTATGTCATCCATCTTATTTTCCATTGACTGGATATTGGCTAACAGAGTACTGGGAAGAGGTGTGTCCAGGTCCTTACCCACTGTCTCTTGCTCTTCATGGAGTCGGCACTTGCTTAGTTTGAACCTTTTTCTCTCATCAGGATTGCTCTCGGTCAACTATATAACTCTTTAGGTATGAACACTATATAATACACACTATGAAGTGCACTCTAAATGTATGGACTCTCTGGACTGTAAAGTACAAGATAATGTACATACTATGTTATGTTATGTCATATGAGCTTCATCATGTTTAAATGATGTCACAGTGTGTCTGCAGGTGTCACATTTCTCTGTAAAGTCACCTGATTGGAGTCTGGCCTCTGATTGGTTGACAGGTATCTGAGGTGTTCAGCCAAAGTGAGCTCCGGCATCTCTTCATGTCCTGCCAAGTTTTATACTTCAGGTCAGATATCTGATCAATCACACCATTAAAGATCACTGATGAATTCCCAATCAGTAGCAGCTGTTGGCAGCAGTTCCTGTCTGATTTACACTGATTGACTGATTGATTGAGGTAAATGCACTGATTATCTGATTATTGAATCTTTATTGATGTTTGTGTCCTCAGTCAGGGCAGTGTTGTGGTGACCTTTGACCTCTGGTTCAATCAGCTGATCAATGTGAAGGAGGCAGAGCAACAGCTGGGGGCAGGGCTTCAAGAGGCCGGGGACACAGGATTGGTGATCAACACAAACAGCATCCAGATCACAGGTGAGACTGTGAGGTCATAGTCTTTAGAAACAGGAACACAAACTGCTTTATTCAAAATGCTAAATTCTCACCAAGTTCACTTTTCTCAAAGACTCTCTTTGGCTTCAGTTTGAGTGAAACAAGCTGAAAACAACAGAGACTAAATATCTTAAATATCTAAATATCCTGAATTATTTCAGGAGGTAATTGTGAATCTTTTCTTGCAGAGAAACAAGATGAAGTAACAACTTCACCGATGACCACTGCACCTACAACAGGTGAGAAAACTCTCTCTCTACAAACAGTACCAGTCAAATGTTTGGACGCACCTTCTTGTTCAATGGTTTTTCTTTTATTATTTTCTACCATGTAGATTAATATTGAAAACATCAAAACTATGAAGGAACACATATGGAATTATGTAGTAAACAAAAAAGTGTTAAACAAACCAGAATATGTTTGTGGAATTTCTTGCCTTCTTAATGTGTTTGAGACCATCAGCTGTGTTGTGCAGAGGCAGGGTTGGTACACACTTCAATACAGTGAATAGCCCTGTTCCACTACTGTTCTAATCCATATTATGGTGAGAACCACTCAGCACCTCAGATTAGAGTCCACATAAATGCTTCCCAGAGTTCAAGTAGCAGACACATCTCAACATCAACGGTTCAGAGGAGACTGTGTGAATCCGGCCTTCATGGCCGAACTGCTGCAAAGAAGCCACAGCTGAGGAGAACAAGAGGAAGAAGAAAATAGCTTAGGCCAAGAAACACAAGGAATGGACAGTAGGCCAGTGTACATCTCTACTTTGGTCTGAAGAGTCCAAGTTTGAGATTTTTGGTTCCACCCTCCATGTCTTTGTGAGACGCAGAAAAGGTGAGCAGATGGTTTCTACATGTGTGGTTCCCAGCATGAAGCAGGGAGGAGGAGGTGTGATGATGTGAAGGTGCTTTTCTGATGACACTGTTAGTGATTTATTCAAAATTACTACTCTACTCTTCTACTCTAATTACTACTCTTTGTTGTCAGTCTACTTATATGTAAGTGAGTCAATATCACTATGAAGTGCCTTTGGTGTCCTCATCAGAATCACTCAGTCATCATGAAAATGTAGCAGAATAATGAAACTCTGAGGTCTTATTATAAGTGGCCAAACATTTACACACATATCAGTACAATGATAAGTCTCTTAGAATGTGTTTCCTTCATTTTATACCATTTTTAAAATTGGATGTACGTGATTTTGGCATGTCCCACACACTGCTCTGCTAACTACAGTGTGTAATAAGTGGTTAAATTATACTAAATCAAAAAAACTTTTTACATGGTTTTATTATCCACAACAAGTTATTTGATAAAACAAGTCATTTTGATCATGTATATTCTATTTTCATAATCATATTGAACATTTTGCATGTGTCCCTGAAATTGCTGTCCACCCTGTCATTATGGGGTAACCGCCCCTTTAAGAAACCCTCTGAAATTTTCAGGGACATTACAACCAGCATTTTGTCTTTCTTCATTGGAGGCTGAAACAGTGGCTAGTTGCACAGTAAATATTAACACTTATGTTTTGTATTTTTCATCATATTATGTGTGTAGTTGGATGTTGTCGAGCTTAACTTGTCCACCCTGTCATAGTGAAATATCAATTAATATAAAAACCTCTCAGAAATTCGAAATATATTTGTTAAAAAGTGCACAGTCAGCTTGCTAACTGAACCATGTTGCTAAATGAAGGTCCACCATGTGCTCATTAAATGCTAACATTAGCCAAAAATGTCCACCCTGTCATTGTCCACCCTGTCAGCAAGCCTTCCATGACAGGGTGGACATGGTTCATGACAGGAAGGACATGCACATAGTTTAGGCCATATACTGATAATGTTACACATATTACAACAGCTATTACACACATTTTTTAACAGAACATGCTATACACAGTAAGAATGGACAATATGGATTTTTTTGGGCGATGTTGGTATCTGCAGAATTGAGCCATGTCTCTGCAGAAAGGGTGGGGAGTGGAGGAATGTCTAAGTGATCTTCCTGTATTCTGTTTTTTCAAATCAATTGTTCAATTGTTCCACTTAAAAAATGTTTTTGGCATTAATATTCATATTTTCTGGCATTTTTTTAATACATCATTTCCTTTAGATTTATTACATTTATGAGGTCATTCAATGATATGTCACAATGTGTCCACCCTGTCATGCCCAAGGTCCACCCTGTCATGTCACTGTTCACCCTGTTATTTTCATGTTCTATGACAATAAACAAATTATTTTCACAAGTTAGCAAAACCTTTTGTTTGATTCCTTTATAAACAAATGAGGGCCAAATAGTATTGTTTGAAAGTTTGACCAGATATGTTTGTTGTTAGATTTTATTTAGAAAAGAAAGTGCAACTCTCGCTGATTTTAAAGAGAAACAAATAGTTTGCCATAATTTCATCATTATCCAAATACTTTTCCCATTAACTAGAATATATTATTGAGAAAGGGACTAAATAGCTTTCTGAAAATGTACATTTTATAGTCACTATGTAATTACAATGTATTTACTCTGCTTTGAAATTGTCCATGACAGGGTGGACATATCTTGCTGTTTGCATGAACATTTTCTGCTTACAGTTAATTTATAAAAAGTGTGGGAGCTTGACCAACATGCATTTCTAACAGCATAACATCTAATTAATACAATGAATGTGAAGTTCAATGGAAAATCTCAGCTTTTTTGGGGAGAAATGGGGAAGTCTCAAAGGCACCTTATGGTGATATTGACTCAAGTACGGAGATCAAAGTGAAACCGGAGTCAAATTCCTTGTATGTGTACGCGTACCTGGCGAATGCTAAATTCTCACCAAGTTCACTTTTCTCAAAGACTCTCTTTGGCTTCAATTTGAATGAAACAAGCAAACTGAAAACAACAGAGACTAAATATCAGAATTATTTCAGGAGGTAATTGTGAATCTTTTCTTGCAGAGAAACAAGATGAAGTAACAACTTCACCGATGACCACTGCACCTACAACAGGTGAGAAAACTCTCTCTCTACAAACAGTACCAGTCAAATGTTTGGACGCACCTTCTTGTTCAATGGTTTTTCTTTATTTTTATTATTTTCTACCATGTAGATTAATATTGAAAACATCAAAACTATGAAGGAACACATATGGAATTATGTAGTAAACAAAAAAGTGTTAAACAAACCAGAATGTTTGTGGAAGAATCTAAAATATAAGGCGTATTCTGAATAAATAAATAAGTGCGCGGAAAATCTTAAGGAATGCAGATGCTCCTACACAGTTGAGGAACAGTTATGTAATTAACATCCTACTATGCTCTATGGCCTGTATAAAAATGCTGAGCAGGCACAGTCGATTCTGTATTAAGAGGAAAAGCTCTAAGTGACTCTGAAAGAGGGTTCATTGTTTGGGCAATGATGGCAGGAGCTTCAGCCACAAAGACTCAACTGAAAACAGAACAGCTCTTCCTCTGGCGACCAAGAGTCAATTCAGGATGAAATCAGTCCATCAACAGTCAACAGAAGTTATAGCAGACTGCAGAGCAGAAACCCTGATAACATAGATGAATCCACGCTTGAGAGCTCAGTGGAGCAGAAACCAGAGGCTCTTGTCCCCAGAGACGTCAGATGAGTCCTCCTTCATCATGTTTCAACCAAACTGAAAACAAACAACTAAATATCAGAATAATTTCAAACAGTAACTGTTAATCTTTTTGTATAGAGAAACAGGATGAGATAACAGCTGCACTGACGACTGCGGATGAGAATATCTACAACTTCAACAGTCTGTCCTATCAAGGATCTGCTATTTAAAAAGCTTCTTCTACACAATCGCAGTTCTATCATATACATCATCATATACTGGTCAGGTGACAAGATAATGGTGATTCCAGTGAGAAGGAAGTCACAGTATCTGAGAACCTAGGCTAGACTTTATAATATCATGTCTGTTGCATACATGTTGTGTAAAGTTTTCTGAGTTTTTAAAGACACCCTTACTGCTGAACTGGCATTCTCAAACTCATCCATCATATAAGACACTTTTGATCCAGCGACTGAAGGAATTCTGGTTTTGCATCAGAGCAACTGCTCCTCCATCTCCTTTCTCTATAGCCCTGTTTTGTTGAGCTCCTTCGGTTTCAGATGACTGGCATAAATGGCCAATGGACTGGGGACAGTAACCAGATGGCAGGCTGACTGTGGCCCTGATGAGCAGACAGTGAGATGTTAACTGCGGACCTTGGTCTGAAACTATGTTGTGAAGAAGACCATGGATCCAATCACATAAAACAATAGAACCTCCATCATCTCTTTGGCAGAAAGCAACCTGGACGGGGGAATGAAGTGATAGATCTTGGAAAAACGATCACTGACCGAGAGGAAGGCTGTAGTGCCTGGTAACAAAGTCCACTGTGATCTGGGACCACAGTCACTGAGGAGTGGGCAGAGGACGGAGCAGTCCAGCAGGAAGGTTTGCTCTGGGAGCAGACAGGACAGGCGGCAGTGCATTCGCTCACCTGTTAACTCATACATGGCCAACAGAAGCATTGAAAGTCTGACATATGACAGGTAAGCCTTGAGGAATGTCCCAACTGGACTCAAGACCAGAGTGTCTCAGGAACAAAGTGGCGGTTCAGTGGGCAGCCTTCAGGTACCCGCACGCCCTAAAGGGCCCTCCTCACCTCACTCTCAATTCCCCACTTGACGCTCCAACAACACAGATGGGGGGTGAAGTCCTGGGGGCCTGGGGGGTTTAGCAGAGTGAATGTACTCAGTACATTCAGTGTACAGTGTAATCAGATTACAAACTAGAACTTTCTCTGTTTTGTCAAAAAGTCTGTTTAATTGAAGATGTTAAACTCCTGTTTGTCTTATTACTCACGTTCTAACATTTTGTCTTTGTGTCCACAGGAACTTGTCCTCCTCATCAGATGTCATGTGCTGATTGGTCAATATGTGTTCTGATCGATCGTTTCTGTGACGGAGTTAATGACTGCCCTGATGCCTCAGACGAAGATGCCGCTCGCTGTGGTCAGTTATGTTTATAATCAAGGATTCATGTGAGGAACACATTTACAGAAACTGCAGTTTACCAGATTTTAATTCTATTATTCATCATTGTCTATGAACTTCCTGTGACATCATCACTCTGATCTCTATAGCGACAGTGTGTGATGGCCAGTTTGTGCTGAGCAGCCTGAGTGGTTCATTCAGTTCATCAGAGATGAACAAAAGCAGCAGCTTCTGTCGCTGGATCATCAGGTACCCACACGCACGCACACACACACACACACACACACACACACACACACACACACACACACACACTTCCACTAGAAGTGGCCATGATCAAACTGTGACTGTATTGAAGTGAATGTGAAAAACCTCCAACATCTCTACAAATAAAATGTCAGTGCAGTACTTTCACAATAAAAGTTAATAAAAGTAAGGCTAAAGCAGGAAGCTGTTTTATGATCGAAATAATGTCTTTATCATATTAAGTTTCTCTGTGAGAGTCAAACCAAGAGATTTTTTTCAGGGTCGATCAAGGACTTTCTGTTCAGATCAACTTCCAGCAGTTTAAAACGGATGAAAACAGCCACATTCTGAGACTTTATGAAGGAGTTGGAGAAGTAAAACACCTGACAGGTAAACTTCAGATACGCACACACACATAGAAGAGAGAGAGAGAGAGAGAGAGAGAGAGGACTGCTGTGCTTTGTATGACAGTATGTGTTTAGTATTTTATTGTGGTAACAGATCTCAGGTCAGTCAGACTTGATCCCAATCATGTGGATCAACTCATTAACCCACATTTTAATATAATGTGCAGTTGATCTCCCAGGCTCCACATCTTCTGAGACCGTGTGGCTGCTAACTGACCAATCAACCGTGGAGTTCATTTCTAATGACGCCAACAGTCTGTCAGGGTTCGACGCCTCCTACTGCGCCGTCAACACCTCCAACCTCTCAGGTACCTTTACCTTTACTACACCTCCGAACGCAATGTATAAAACTGTAAAACCAGTGTGTTACTGTACCTGACCTCTGTGTGTGTGTGTACGTGTGTGTGTGTGTGTTCAGATGAGCAGAAACTGACCTGTACCTTTGAGCAGGGTATGTGTTTATGGAGGCAGCAGCAGGATGGTGATGATGGAGACTGGTTTCGAATCAGTGGCTCCACATTTCCTCCACTTAGTGGCCCGAGTGTGGACCACACGCTGGGCAACAGCTCAGGTGCGTTCAACATTATAATGATGTCAACAGTGTCACTACAGGCAAAAGAGCATAAAACAACAGAAAAAACAACAACATTAAACCAAGACTGAAACAAAGAGGATAATAATCATTACAGCATGAAGATAAAACAAACATGAAACAAAGGAAGTTTTTGAAAGTACAAAATCGAGTAAGAGAACTGATCAAACTGTGAGAAGTGATTTAGTAGTTCTGTAATGATGGTTATAATCATGTTGTTGTTGTTGTTTGTAGTAATATGAGTAGTATTAGTGTTATTATTATCTGTGTTTGATCAGTTTGTGTGTGACTCTGTCAGGTTTCTACATTGTCACACCTATGAGTCCTGGCCAATGGATGAAGAGCTTCAGGATCCACAGTCTTCCTCTGACTCCATCCACAGAGCCCATGTGTCTGAGCTTCTGGTAAACAACCAGAATAACAGACAATTAAATACATAAACAACCAGAGCATAAACAAATAAGCAAGCAAGCATCAGAAAAAAACAAATAAACATGTACACAACCAAAAAGAAAACAAATAAACCCATGACCAACAGAATAACAACAAATAAGCATGCAGATGACTGAAAATAAACAAATTAACACTGATAACAGCAGAGGTCTGTACTACGAAGCGAGTTTAACCTACTCCGATTTAACTTGGGGTTATCAAGGGAAGTCGGGGTTGACAAACTCTGGTCGTCTCAGCTGGAGTTAAACGGTGATTAAGATGTTGGTTTGCTGAGTCCGTGTTATCTTAATCTGAGTCTGCACAGGTTCGTGTAAAAGGGGCGTGTTCGGCAGCGCAGACAGAGTTTCTGTTTCATGACTCGGACTCTGTGTTTTTCACTTTGATAGTGTCAGGATATGGGGAGTTTAAAGAAACGTTAATGTCTAAATGAACTGTGGAGACCAACAAAGTCAGGGAGACTTGTTGGCTGCAGACACAGCAAATTCATTAGTTCAGTCTTCTTGTCTCTATTTGTCTTACGGACTCTTCTTTTATTTGTAATATGATTGAGATGTAAGGACACGTAAAATAGTCTAAATCTAAATAATGTGAATATGTGAAACCAATGAGGATGATTCAGTTCCAGCCTCCACATGGCTCCATCTGTGAAACTGAGCCGTTCCTCCGTTGTTAATGAATCAAGATCTGCTCCCTAAAGCTCCTCGGCTGTGCGGTCTCTGAACACCATTACACATTGCCGATGTCAACTGGCTCTTCCAAATGTCAAATAATTTTTTTCGACCAATTGTAGTGGAGGGGTGGAGCTTACACAGAGTAACCTGGAGTTAATCGCGAACAGAAACTGCTCTGAGCAGTTTAGAGATGCAGCGTAAATTACCATGACAACACACCTCGAGTAAAACCTATCCAACTTTCGTAGTACGGGTTAATCAGGAAGTTACCCCTGACATCAAGAAATTACTGGATAAGTACCAGTAAGCCGGATTGGTTGTCCACCAATCGGAAGGTTGGTGGCTTGATCCCTGGCTCCTGCCTCTATGTGTCAGGCAAGATACTGAACCAAATTGCCCCTGATGGCTGTTCCATTGGTATGTGAATGTATGTCACTTTGGATAAAAGCGTCTGCTAAATGCTAAATGAAATTGTAGAATACAATAAACACATCAATAAACAATAAACATATCAATGTGTCAACATCCAAAACATTAACATGTAAATAACAGCATAATATACTAATGAACATGTAAACAAGAAAATAAAGTAGATATGGAAAGCAAACAAATGTAAATAAGTAAACAAATAGCCAAGACAAAGACAATAGACAAAAAAGGACAAAAAATAAACAAGTAAGCATGTAAACAAACAAACAAGAAAACATGTAAACAAATAAACCTGTGAATGAAAGAATATGTAAACAGGAAATCATCTGACTGTTTGCAGGTATCACATGTTTGGAGAGGACGTCCACCGTCTCAGTGTCCTGCTGCTCCAACCATCCCCATCACCTGCCACTACAATGGTGTTTCAGAGAGATGGTAACTATGGCGACAATTGGAACTACGGCCAGGTGACCCTTAACCTGACGACAGAGATCATGGTCAGTGACATCGCACAGGACGTCCTCACACTGATCAGCTATATGTTTCATTAGTCAGCTGTTCAATGTGAACTCTGGCCTCTGTAGGTGGTGTTTGAAGCTCTGAAGAAAGGAGGGATGAGGAATGACATCGCTCTCGATGACATTACTCTGACCTCTGATCCTTGTGGCGCCGCCCCCCCTGAACCAACCAATGTACCACCTCCAACCACAATGCCCCCTATTCCAGGTAACGCACGGACCACATCCCCATACAGCTATTATTTTTTATTAGTGTTATTCAAATGTATTATAATAAATATTTTAAAAAATAATTGTTGCTAATAATAGGATGGCCACACTGTCCCCTGTAATCCAGTATTTCTGGCGTAGCCTTGCCAACGTGTGTGTTCTTCCATCGTGGCCGACTTCTTTGTGTACTTGTCTTAGAATGAAGTCGGAAATGTGTAGATCTTTGGTCAATATGATTGGATGCTTTGACTCTTCAGGCATTGCTGCCCTACTGAGCCTCCCACTGACTCTCAAGATGCCATTATCAAGTACTGGATTTAGTTTGTATATGTGGCTTGTCCGTTTCATGTTCTGATTCTTTAGGAGACTGGAGAACTCCTCTGCGAATCTTTTCCTTTGGCAAGATCCAATTATCTCAATCTCTGCCTCTCTTAACTCCTCCACAGTGAGAGAAACATGGAACGAGTCTTTGACGCTCTGCAGCTCTTTGCTCAAAACATCCTTCTGCTCCCTCTCATCTGTCTTTGAGGGTGACAGCAGCGCTGTGACCTCCTTCTTCTTCCAGAGGCTCAAGAGTCTATTTTTGAAACTTAAGACCCAACTCGTCACTCTTTTCAGATGGTTCCAGGATGAGATACGGTCAATTGAGTCACTGAGTCAACTTATTCTTTGGCTGTAATGGCATTAGCAACAATGCTCATTTTGACCTCAGGATCATCTTGTTCCAATGGTTCTTGTGAGCTGTTCGGGTGTGTAGGCCATTGCTCCTCTGATAGTTGCGGAAACCGTGGGCCACACATCCACAGCTCATCCTTGAGGAATGACCTCACTCCGAGTCCCCTCGAGGCAAGATCTGCTGGATTTGACACGGTGTTCACATACTGTATCTCCACTGAGCTGCAAGAGACGTTTTAAGGATCTCCAAGACCCTGTTGGCCACAAAGGCTCTAAATCTGGAGGTCTTGTTTTTGATGTAATTTAGCACTGAGGTGCTATCAGTCCAAAAGACAGAGTTTAGCTAGGGCATCTGCAGCTCCTTTCTCCACAATCTGTCCATGTGTGCTGCGACTACTGCTGCTGTTAGCTCCAGTCTGGGAATGGTAATTGGTTTTAAGGGAACCACCCTTGACTTTCCCATGACGAAGGTGCTGCACAGCTTTCCATTGGTGTTGCACAACAGCAGGTAGGTGGCTGTTCCGTAACCCACCTCACTTGCATCTGCAAAATGATGTAATTGGGCAGAGGCTACAGTGCCAAAGTCTGCAGGCTTGAAACATCTGCTGACCTTGAAATCCTCCAGTAGGTGGAGCACCTATCCAATTTGTCCACTCCTGTGCAATGGGTGTAGGTACAACATCATCCCATCCAAGGCCTTTCCTACACCTACACAGATCCTGAAAGATTAGTTTGGCTTTTAGCACCACTGGCACAAGCACTCCAAGAGGATCGTAAATGGAACTGACCACTGATAAGATCCCTCTACGGGTCAAAGGTCAATCTTGGATTGAAATCCTGAACTTGAATGCATCTGATTGCACACACCATTGCACACCCAGAACTCTCTCAACAGGAAGTGCCTCATGGTTCACATCCATCTCCTTTACATCCACTGCCCTCTCCTCTTCAGGAATTGCAGCCAACACATTTCGACTGTTACTTATCCACTTTTTTTAGCGGAAAACCACCTCTGGCACAAATGGCTCCAGGGTTGTGATGGAGAGCAATAGCCTCAGAGGGCACAGAAACAAGACAGTCGTCTACATAGAAGCTGTGCATAATGGTGTCCTCCACCTGCTGAGTGAAGGAGTTGCTGTTGTCCTCCACACACTTTCACAGAGCAAAATTCACACAGCTTGGTGATGAAGTTACCCCAAAGAAATGGACACACATCCTGTACTCCTCCATAGGTTGAGAGAAATCCCCACTAGGCCACCAGAGAAACCTCAGCAGGTTACAGTCTTCAGCTGGCACATGCACCTGGTGATATATGGCCTCAATATCTGCCATCAAAACGATGGGTTCTTTCCTGATGGGTCCTTGCAGTAACTGTGTGTTCAGTGATGTATCTTGGAATGGTGCAGCACAATCAAACACCACTCTGATCTTCTTCTTTTGTGGATGGTATACACCATGATGTGGAATATACCAGGTTCCGCCAGGGTTACATGTCAGATCTTGAGCAGGCACCTTTTCTGTGTAACCACAGGAAATGATATTGTGCATAAAGGCGGTGTAGTCTGCATGAAACAAGGAATCTTTTTGGAACCTTCTTTTCAAGGCGCGTTGCTCTGCTAACTTGCGGTTATCAGGCACACACACATCTTTCTTTAAAGACAAGCCAATGACAAAGTGACCATCCACCAACTTAACAGAGCTTTTCACCTTTTCCATAAACTGGCCATCTTCTCTTGATGGACCCAGTTGCTCTTCATGGCTGCATTCCGGAAAGTCTAGTTGAAACTGCTGCTTCCATAGTTCATCCAATTTCACCACAGAGATGTGGTTAGCAGTGATACTGGATTGTTCCAAGTCTGCTCCACAAAACATTGGTCCATTAGCAGTCCATCCCAAAATGGTCTGAACAGCGTATGGCCCTCCATCTTCACTTGGAATCACCTTTACAGGTTCTAGAGCTAGAGCAATCCCAAAAAACAAAAGTTTAACCAATCTGCTGGTTCTCACGTTCTTCCAAAACTTGAAATGAGAATAAGAAAGGTGAAAACAGCATAACTTAGTCACAAGTTTTTACCTTCTTTCACATGTTCTTTCAAATGATTTTTAAGTTCAGCTTGAGTTCAAACAGTCCTCATAAATACAGACAAGGCCTGAGCTCCTCCGATGACGTCCGTGAGGCTCTTTGTGATGCTGAATTATTCTTCCTTGCCCATTGGTGGTGAATGCACAAAACTTACATTTCCACTTCATGAAGTGGACATGCTTGTTGACACCTGTAAACTGAAAATAAAAATGAATTGTATGTTTAGGTAAAAAAACAATGTGTTACAAAAATAACACCCAAATACTTCTATATTTGTTTTTCAAGTGTTTAAATTATTACTCTTTCAAAATGCATAATATTACTTGTAAAACCTGCTACTATAATATTTACTGCCAGACCCTTTCTAACCTATGTCTTTGAAAAGTCTAAATGTTTAAATAAATAACTGTAAATAATTATTAAACAACATCAACAAATTAAATGTTCTACTTATTGGTCGATATAAATGCAAGGAGCGAGCAAAGCCAATGAATGTCAATCTTCCAGCCACAGTATTGCTTATTTTGCCCCAGACTTAGCTGTCTAACCAGCTAGCTTTACTAAGCTCATGTTAATGGTCGCTAGCAAACCATCGTAGTTAGTTCAGTGGCCCACATATGAAAGACAAATATTGCAGACACGTTTAAAACAAACCCTAAGTGCTTGTATTTTCACAATGTCAGGTTAACGTACATAGTTAACTCTATTGAAGTTACAGCATCCAAACTTAAGGAAGACAACCTAACTTTTTAATATAACGTTAATTATAACAAATGATAACAAATAACAAATAATAATAACATATAACAAATAATATAACGGTAACTCACCTCACAGCAGAAATAAAATCCACACCATAATGTTTCCCCGCTCCTCCTTGCAGACAGTCGGTCAAGCTGTATTGCTCCTCCCCAGTTGGAAGGCCGTTACACAGACACAGTCTCATGGGGCTGCAATGATTTACGGTGTAGGGGCAATTTCAAATCAAATCAAAAGGAATTCAAGGTAACACATACAGCAGAAATACAGTTGTTAGAGGCTGCTCCTCGTGAGGCACCAAATTATAATTGTGATCTGACTGTATTGTAAGTTCATGTCAGTATTCATACTGTGATGTGGAGCCCATCTGACTCTTCTTCTCTACTCTGATTGGTCCAGCTGACTGCGGAGGACCCTTTGACCTTTGGGAGCCAAACTCCACATTCAGCTCCCCAAATTACCCACATTCCTATGGGAACGAGGCTAAGTGTGAGTTCAGGCTCATGTCAGCTTTATTTCTTACTTATCCTCATACCTGTACTGATACTAAATACTTATACTTTCCTTATACCTGTGTACTCATCTTCACTGCTTTGTACAGACTGTTTTTGGACTGTGATATTTGAAACACTTTATTCCTCAATTCTCACCATCTTTAACAATAATTAACTTTAAACCAAAAAAGTGTAATGTTGTGTGGATAATGATTCAGAATTTTCAGCAAGGTCATACAGTCATAGACATAATCAAAAAATCTATTAAATGGACAAAGACTAACATTTAAATCAACTTTTAGCACTGTGTTTACTGGACCCAGTAAACATGGACATCTCACAGTCTTTCTCAGCAGATGGGTATAGTTTGCTCCAACCAGCTTTTTCTAGAGCTTTTAATGTCTTTTATATTTCTGTTGATGTGTTCTGGCGGTGAAATGTGATGTGAACAGTTTGTGTTGCACTTCAGAGCTGAACAAGTAGAAGTCAGCAAAATGACTCAAAAAGTTAGCTGACATTAGCCGTTGTTATTCTCTATAAGCTCCATAAGTGAGACTGAAGCTGCTAAACGTTAAGTGTGTTCAAGAGAAAGTTTTATTGTTTGCAAATTCAACTTTTCACTGCAAGAGGAAGAAAGTGTCACTTCTTCTTTTCAGACACTTCAAAGATCAACTCCCTAACCTGAAAATAATCATGCTTACCTGATTACCTGTTTTCACCTGTAATCTGCGTTGTTACTGTAACTACCCATGATCCTCTGCAGGTCTGTGGACTCTCCACACCAGCGAAGATCAGAACATTCAGCTCCACTTCCTGGACTTTGACGTTGAAGCGACCTATGACTTTGTAGAGGTGCGGGATGGGGCGGGGCCAAACTCCATCTTATTGGGTGAGGATGTGACCCAGAATCCTTTTCAGCTTCGTCGTCACATATATGTGTGTGAACATATGACTTTATTCCACTTTATTCTACTTCAGGTACTAACTTGCTTTGTTTCCAGCCATCCTCACTGGCAGCAATGGCCCCACCCACGATTTATTCTCAACAACAAATCAGATGACAGTTTGGTTCTTTACTGACGACCGATCTCACGGCCGAGGATTCAAAGCCAACTTCACCACCGGGATCAACCTGGGGTCACCAGGTGAGCTCAGAGTCAGAGGTCAGAGGGTTGAAGCTGTGGAGACTGTAGTTTGTATTAAAACTACATGAAAGAAAAAAAATACTAGTATTATTTTTTAGTAGTATTATTAATTATTGATTATTTACTACACTGATGGGTCATGTTGTTTGTGAATAGCTCCATGTGCAGTCGGTCAGTTCCAGTGCCAGTCAGGAAGTTGTATCCATGGCGATGGTCTTTGTGACAGTGTGGTCGACTGTCCTGACGCCTCTGATGAAGCTGACTGTGGTGAGTTGATCAAGTGGAGCTTCTCTGATAATCATTACATGGGATCAATACTAATGTCAAAGACATAGATCTCAGTGTTTTCATTGGTTTAGAAAAAAGAGTGAACTCATCTGATCAGCAATGTATTTCTTTTCTGTTCTATTTATATTGCAGTTGCATGAACAATAAAGTTCAAAGTTGTAGTGAACATAAACAAGCTAGCAGCTGTTTCTATTGTGCGTACGTGTCTATGTGTGTGGGTTTCAGTTATGTTGCAGGTGAACGGTTCCAGTCGTCTCCAGCTCCGAATTGTTTCCTCTCTGTTCACTGTGTGTGGTGACACCTGGAACTCTCAACTGTCTGTCTTTACCTGTCAGTACCTGGGATACAGGTAACTCTCACCTGTCTGTCTTCACCTGTCAACACCTGGGATACAGGTGCTGCTTCTGAACAGCAGGCTCATACTGTTGCAGGTGGACTAAATGAAGGTTCTAGTAGGAAACAGAAATACAAAGACTTCAGTTTCAGGTATAGACATCTGGCAGATACAGATCTGGCTTTTGTTCCTGACTCTCTGCAGCTCCGGGGAGGCCACGCTGCTGCCGGCTCTGCCACAAGATTCACTATTTACATCTCTCACAGTCACCAGCAACGGAACACTGGAAACCACAGTCAGGTACAGAAGACCAGAACCAGAATCAGAACTAGAACCAGAGCTGGAACTAGAATCAGAACTAGAACCAGAGCTGGAACTAGAAGCAGAACTAGAACCAGAGCTGGAACTAGAAGCAGAACTAGAACTAAACGTAGAACGTAGACTTATAACCAGTTGTCAGTGGAACTATGAAGCTCAAAGTGAGATGCTGAAGACCAGAACCTGAACTACAACTATAACCAGAACAGGGGAAAGAAATAAAACCAGAATCCAAATTAGATGCAGAAAGTGATGTAGAACTAGAACCAGTCAGAAGATCCAAGTTTTTTGTCAAACCATGAACTCTAATAAATGTTTTGTTCGTTTTCACAGTGAAACCTGCAACAGTGAGAAAGTGATTTCTCTGGACTGTGACAACCAGCGTGAGAACACTCAAACTGTTCAAACAACTTAATTTGTTCAAGTAATTCAAAGATTGTTTAAGGTGGAATTAACTATGTTTTAACTGTGTTTTTTAAGCTTGTGGTGTTCGACAGATGACTAACAACACAATGGAGACGGGCCAATCAGCAGGGAGGCTACCAGGTCAAGGTAAAAGAGTGCAGACTGAGTTCAGCTTGAATCTGACCTCCTCTTAATCTCATCCTGTTTTTTTTTTAGTTCTGACTGTAGTTAATGTCTGTTCTTACCTGACAGGTGTGGTCAGAGTGGTTGGCGGGGTTAACGCTGTAAAGGGGGCGTGGCCGTGGATTGTGTCTCTGCACTGGAGGGGGGCCTATGAGTGCGGAGCCTCGCTGATTGATAGACATTGGCTACTGACTGCTGCACACTGCGTCTATGGGTGAGATACTCAGTGATGACACAAATACTTTATTCATAGCATTTAGCATTTAGAGCACCTATGACACCTGTCCATAACTAATTATACCTCACAAACAGATTAGGGCTATCTATAAATGACAAACAATCAAAGACAGAGCAATACGTATTCAGAGAAAAACATCTTTGATTTGAGTCCAGGTGCATACTTTGTTCTATATTTACCTGTAACATGTAAAGTAAAAATTCATTACAGATGTCAGAGAAATGTAGTTAAGTCCTTTTTACATATGTAAACAAGCCGACCACAAAGAAAACCAAACAAAAAATTTTCAACTTATTAAGTATTAAGTATTTGCAGGTATTTGATTTACAATTAGTGCAGCTAAATATGACCCGATGTTATCCTATTTTAAACCATGTCACATGTGTGCTGAAAGTGATGGAGCACAAAACTAAGGTTTTCTGCTGTTTAACTTGGTTTTAACTGGTTTAATTAAGATTTAATTAATTCGCTTAATCAACTGGTCACTTTTTTTCACACCTTGAACCATGTTTCATCTTAAGAAGACAGATCTGCCAAAAAGTTCAAACTTAATTTCACAAATATGATGTTTTAAAGGTTGTCCTGTATGAACCGTATGAAGCAGACCTGTGTTTGTTCCACAGGAAGAACATCCTCCACCTGTGGTCAGCTGTTGTCGGCCTTCACTCTCAAAGTGGCATCAACTCTTTGGAGGTTCAAACCCGACGAGTCGATCGCATCATTATCCACAGACAGTACAACAGACAAACTAAACAGGCGGACATCGCCATGATGCATCTGGAGCAGCCAATCAACTTCACCCGTCAGTAACAATACACACATTAAAAACATCTTGTCTGGTCATTTACTGAACAACATTTTTTTTTTTAACATTTTTTACATGAAAAATACATACATAAATGCAGTAAAAAAATTAATAAGAACCAAGGAACCCATTTTTTCAATTTTTAAAGACAGCAAAAGTCTCATCCATGTCACAGTAATATAATCCAAAATAAGTAGCAACTACTGGGCGACAACTGGGAAGCAACTCACTGCTAAACCAGAGGGAGCAAAAATATGCATGTTTGGCCAGCTAACCATGTTCTTAGACTTAGAGATGCAACCTCTCATCCCAGCTGCTTCACGCTCGACTGCAAAGCGGTCCAGTGTGTGCTGACGGTCGCGATCTGATGAAGCCAACAAGAACCATGTCATTTGCTAAAAGCAGAGACTCAGTATTGAGGTTCAAATGGGACACTCTCTGGCCTTGAGATCCTGACCATGAATATCAAAAAACAGGATCAGAAACATGGGGCAACCTTGTTGAAGGCGAACACCCACTGGATTCATGAGGTCGACAATATGGATACAACTCTCACTTTGGTTATACAAGGACCAGATGGCTCGCAGCTCATACGCTCACATTACGCCTGCAGTGTTTCCCAGGGGGTCAAGTTCTTAAGCTTTCTCCAAGTTCACACACACGTGTAGACTGGCTGGTCAAACCAGCACCTCTCACCCTGAGCAACTCAGTAAAGAAGCAATAGCAAGCCCAGCTAAAGCACCCAATCCTGAAGAAAATAGTTCAATACGAAATTCTGAAGTGTGGATAAGTGCGTAACCTGCATACAATGTGCTTGAGCCCAGAGACAGAGCAGAAGATTTCATGAATAAATGTGGGTTAAAGACAGGAAGGACAGGTTTTATATCACAAAAACTATTTTTCTCTGTTTTTTGTAGTAAAATATTTGTTATAAAACATTTTAATAGTAAAAACAAACGTATTTGTTTGCTTCTTGTTGTAATCAATAAACATTGATTCATGAAACAAAGCCTGTTCATTCTAAACAGAAGTGTGGTGTTTTACAGAGTCCATCCAATCGGTGTGTTTACCTCCTGAAGGTCAGGATTTCACAGCAGGAAGAAAATGTTTCATAGCTGGATGGGGACGAGTCACTGAGGGTGGTGAGAAACATCAAGACACACAAACACTTCACATTTCTGATTAACGTTTTAAACTTGGCTTTTTGCTAGCAGTCATGTCTAATTTTATTTAATGTTGCTATTTTATTATTCAAATTGGGCTTAGCAGAAATATCATCAATTATCATTTGGATTGTACTTCACATTACTATACTTGCATGGACAGTTTGTATGAAAAAGGTTTTATGCAATCTTTGTCTGTTTATTGAGAAGATTTCTTCACACAGTAAATATACTGTATACAATATAATGATTGATCTCTGTATATGGATGAATAGAGGAGTGTGTCAGTGTTGAAGGAACACAAGAACTATATTGATGAGACATTCTGAATCTCAGATTGTCAAGAATTATACTGATAGTGCAAAGCAAAAAATCTTCATCATAATGGATTTTGGGGCATATTGTAAGTTTTGGAACCGCAGTACTCAAAATGCTTTTCGTGATGTAAAAAAAGATTTACTATGTTATAATAGGTTAAAAGTTGAACCCCATTTTTTCAGCTTATATTTGTTTCCGTTTAGTCTAATTGTCTCTGAAACTCCACTGAATTAGTTGTGAGCAGTTCCTGTTTGCAATGAACCCATGGATGTTCATTCAGTGAAACACAGAAAGACGAGCAAGAACACGCCAGTGCAGTCTGCACACGACTACCAGGAATATTTCCAACATAAGTTCATTGTGCAACAAACTGGATGAATTTCAGCTCCCAGTGGGGAAAAACGTAGAGTTGTCTTAATCCTGTGTGGATCGATGCAGGACTCTGAGCTGCAGCTGGCAGCTTCAACTCTTTCTGAAAGGTGGAGGAACCCGTTTTCATACTGACGGTGTCGTGATGTGACAGTGATCCTGCATCACTTCATTCGCTCTGGTCGGTGTTTCCATCCCACCACAGGCCAACATGCAGCAGACACAGCTGATGCTCACTGACCAGATACTGTGTGTGGATCAGACAAACCTGGACTCCTTGGTTATTGTCCTCAGTGACTTTAACAAAGGTCATCTCAGCCATGAACTCCAAATACAGACAGTTTATTAAATGCCCGACCAGAGAGGGAATCTTCTCGATCACTGTTACACTACGCTCCACCAGCTCTCCAGGGGCCGGGCCTCTCCACAACCGCCCATCACAGAGCAGAGCAGTTCACCTCCAGAGCTAGCAGGTCTGTAGACGACGCTCTTCAACGTGGCCCTCCACTTCATCCTCCAGCACCTGGACTCCTCAGGAACCTCTGCCAGGATCCTGTTTGTGGACTTCAGCTCTTCGGCTCTGCTGCAGGATGAGCTCTCCCAGCAGAGTGTGTCTGACTCCACCTGCAGATGGATCACTGACTTCCTGTCTGACAGGAGGCAGCAGATGAAGCTGTGGAAGCTTGTCTCTGACTCCTGGACCATCATCACCAGATCCTCCCAAGACTTTGTCCTATCTCTTCTCTTCTTCTCCCTGAACACCAACAGCTGCAGCAGCAGTCATCAGTCCATCAAGCTCCTGAAGTTCACAGGCGACACCATCGTCACCCTCACCACCTGCAGGTGTGAGATTGATCATCTGCTGACCTGGTACAGTCAGAACAACTTGGAGCTTAAAGCTGTAAGGACAGTGGAGGTGGTTGTGGACTTCAGGTAGAACCCAGCCCCACCCGCCCCCATCACCCTGTGTGACTCCTCAGTTGACACTGTGAAGTCCTTCTGCTTCCTGGACTCCATAATCAGATGTTCAACCTGCCAAAGTCAGTGATGATGCACTTCTACCTCGCCATCATTGAGTCTATCCTCACATTCCTCCATCACCGTCTGGTATTCTACTTCCAGGACAAGAGCAGACTCCATGCGTATCATTGCTCTGCTGAAAAGCTGAAGGCTACAATCTGCCATCCCTTCAAGACCTGTACTCCTCCAGGATCCTGAGGCGAGCAGGAAATATTGTGGCTGACCTCTCCTACCCATGATACAAACTTTTTGAGTCCCTCCCTTTTGTATTTCTGTCTTGCACATATCAAACATTCCTTATACTGCATACTGGCAACGGTACAGATCATTCATTTAAGTAACATATTGCACATATTTTTATAATAGTTTTTCATATTTTATTGTCAGTTTTAAGCGTTTTATGCTGGTAGACTTACAATACTTGCTTGCTTGCTATCTTTCTTTATTCACTCACTATGTTTATTGTTATTCAACAAAACACTAAGTCAAATTCCTCGTATGTGAAAAGCTACTTGGCAATAAAACTGATTCTGATTTGACAAAAGATAAAAACACTTAATGTTCTCCAGTACAGCATCAGCTCTAACTATGAGCTCAGTAATAAACATATAGATATATATCCACCTGTCTGTCTCTCCACCTTTCCATACCTCTCTCCACCTGCCTGTCTCTCGAAGGTTCTCGCCCTGACGTTCTCCAGGAGGCGGAGGTTCCTCTGGTGGCTCAGGATCAGTGTCAGCGTTGGTTACCTGAGTACACCATCACCTCCAGCATGCTGTGTGCTGGATACCCTGAGGGAGGGATCGACACCTGTCAGGTAATGACTCACCTGGACTCTACAGTCCACCCACCATCAAACTCTGATCCAGACCAGCTCTTTAGTTGACCCCAGGCAGCTTGAACATACTGTATTTAGTCCTGACAGTCAGAGAGGAGGTGAAAGTGAACACCTGAGAAACGTCAACACGCCTGATGACAGCAGACTATGTGAGGTGATGCTGATGTCAAAAAAATGGCACCATCAGTAGGAACAACAGTGTTTATTCACTATGAGCTGATTTCTACTTGGAAAAGTCCAAAAGTCCAAAACATTCTATCAAAATGATATTTTTCAAATGTTTACCAACTGAAATCATTTCCAGGGGGACTCTGGAGGTCCACTGATGTGTTTTGATGATGGACACTGGACTCTCATTGGTGAGTTACACAGACAGACACACAGACAGACACACACACAGTATGATGCTGATGTATTCTGATTGGTTCCTGACAGGTGTGACATCGTTTGGGAGTGGCTGTGGGCGTCCTCAGAGACCTGGAGTTTATGCCCGAGTCTCTGCCTTCACATCCTGGATCGCCCAGACCAGACGCTCTTCCTCTTCCTCTTCCTTCTCCTTTTCCTGAGTTTTTGACTGTTAATATATGAAATAAATAAATGTTATTTTAATTGATGTTAAAGTGCTTCCTCAGTCTATTGTTGAGGCCCGATTTTCAGTTTTTCACTGTTAAACTCTAATAAACAATAACCAGATGGGTTCCTATTTGACTGTTTTTAATAAAATACTTAACAAAACCAAGTTTTGTGAGGCTTTAAAAGATTAAAGACAAAGTAGCCGAACTGTTAAATTACCTTGGTCTTTTGAAATTATTTTATTTCATTAGCTGTAAATAAATCCCTTAAAGACGAAAGTATTTGATTGTAAACTATTGTTTAGAGAAGGGGAAGAATTTACAAAACTACAAATCTACATCATGTTTTATGGTCTAGACCTGCCCTGTTTGCAAAGTGCCTTGAGATGACTTGTCTTGTGATTTGGTGCCATACAAATAAAATTGAATTGTATTGAAAATTGAATTTATATCATATATTTGTACATCTTAGTATTCTTATGAGTTAAAAATACTACATTTCAACATTATGTTATATATATTTTTTTTAATATGAATGTGAATGTTGAGTTTTAATAAACAGCCTGTTGGTGGATTAGATTTTTCTCCACTAGGGGGCAGAAATGAACTGTAATAGACTTAAAGGTACCAGAAGAAGAAGTGCGTCCGTGTCCCGGAAGTGATATTAAAGTGACTCCTCGGCAGGTTGATCTTTGTGAGCAGGTACGAACATAAATCAGCCTTTTCAAATGTTTTTACTATTTTAACCTTCAGTTAACCGTCAGACCGATGACATCACACTGATCTGTGACGTATGAGAGTGTTGACAACACGATGACAGTCCGGACGTGACTGTTAGCTGTTAGCTGTTTTTAGCTCTGTCACAGAAGGTTTAAGGTTTCTGTAAATGAACGATACCAAACTGTTTGTTGTGTAGTTTTGTGACGGTCTCCAGCAAACTGTCAGTTCAGAACTCCCATTGAAAATCTGCTGATTTAACAACGCAGCTTCCAGAAGTGACTCAGGAGGTAAAAACGACTATGACCAAGTCAAAAGTGCTGCGATCTTATAACAGGAACTTAAATCAAAGTGAAAGTAGTTATTGAAGTAAAGCTTTTGGTGAAAGAAGCTCCAGATTGTTTCTGTCATGTTTCATCATCACTTTCAGTCAATTCAGCTAATTTTACATGAAATAAATCGATGATGTTTGTTTCCTCCAAAGCCTCATTCAGACCGTTTGCGTGTGATGTTCAGTGATTTTCATGTGTGTGTGTCTCATTTTTCTCCTCAGTAATAATTAGAGACTGTTTCTCTGTGAACTGGCTGCTCCTCACTTCAGTCCTCTTCTTCTGCTGTCAACTGGACCTGTAGACAGATGCTAACATGCTAACAGCAACATAAAGGCCTATTTGTGAACCAACATGATGACAGAAAGAGTTAAATCCATCAGGAGATCAGGAGCCTGTAAACGTTCATCAGATGTTCTGTTGTCATATTTCAGCTGCAGGTTGATGCTGCTGTTCAGATTTGACTGATTATTCGCAATCAAGGAAACTGACAAATCATATATATATATTTGCAGTAAAAATGAAAATCTTGGCGTCTCAATTTAGGATAACCAGCGGTGGAATGTATATATTTACTCAAGTATTGTACTGAAGTACAATTTTGAGGTACTTCTACTTTATTTGAGTATTCCATTTCCATTTTTTAGAACTTTATGCTCCACTACATCTATTTTATGATTTGAAACTACCCAGCGGGATATAAAGTCATTAAAATGAGCTCCACTTTTACCAGCTGCAACATTAAAGTGATGAACACATGAATGCATCAATAATTATAACACAAAAATGTAATATATATGATTTTGAAATGGAAGTATGTTTAATTTTGTACTTTTACTCAAGTAAGATTTTGAATGCAGGACTTTTTCTTCTGCAAAAGAGAACCTTTCACCATGATCTTTAAAAAATGTAGAGAGCTCCCAGCAGCATTAGTTATAAGGTTAACTGAAAATTTTTATGAAAGTAAAAATAATATAAGAAGCAGCAGGTTGTGGTGCAGAAAGTTTCTCCGCAGTTTTTGTTCTCATAAACTGTAGACTCAGTCTGAACAGGTGTAATAGTTCACTGTATATCACTGCAGCAGTGCTTTCTTCTATGTCTGTGACGGTTCTCAGTCGTCCAGATCATGGTATTCAAATAACGTTTCACTTCTCATCCAAGAAGCTTCTTCAATACTGACGTGCTTACTGTATATCACTGCAGTAAAGTGCATTGTTCAGGGACTCTAATGGAAGAGCGACTGATCCACTTTCTCCTCCTTTTGACTGAAATCCTGTAGGCTGTGAATTCAGATATTTTCAATGGTGTAACTGGGAAACTGGGCTGCTGGTGTATATTGTCATGTTTATTGAAGCATTTCAGTAATACCTGCTGCTTCCCTTCGACACAGAGCAGCTGTGGCACAGCAGCCTTCAATGTTGATGGGTCACACGTCACAAGTAATGGCCTATCAGAGAGTGCTGTGGGTGGGACAGCAAGCCAGACTACAGAGTGGTGACTACAGCCAAAGAGAGACTGTATAACAGCAAAATCACAATTCATCTGTCTGTGCCCATTTTTTTTGTTTCCCATATCAATAAAGCCCCTTTGAATTGAACTGAATTGAAATTGAGAGGTGACTATATCAGAGCCAAAGTTGTGCATTTTTAAATTCATTTAACCTTAACCTGAACATTTTTTTCTGATCTGAAAAATGATCCAATTTGTGACTCAAAAACCTTCTTGCACTTGACTTTTCCAGACTTACCATTACAAAAGCCAGCACAGTGAGGGAAACGTGATGCTCAGCATGATTATTGACTTGTGGATCTCTAACTTTATTTTGCGCTGCAGAATTTTAATATGAGCAGCCGAGGAGGTGAACAGAGATGCAGCCAAGCAGCTGGAAAACTCAGAGAGCAGGAGAAGGAAGAAGAGGAGGATTTCTATGACTGCCACGAGACTCTAGAACCTCTAGACCAAAGAGGGGGAGGTGAGGAGGAAGACACACGACAGGATGAAGGAGGGTCAGAGAACTTTCACATTAAAAGTGACAGACTGAGTGACAGAAGAGACGTGAGAGGTAGTGAAGGAGTAGGACAAGAGGAGGAGCAGGGCGACAGGCCGCAGGAGGAGGAGCAGGGCGACAGGCCGCAGGACGAGGAGCAGGGCGACAGGCCGCAGGACGAGGAGCAGGGTGACAGGCCGCAGGACGAGGAGCAGGGCGACAGGCCGCAGGACGAGGAGCAGGGCGACAGGCCGCAGGAGGAGGAGCAGGGCGACAGGCTGCTTGACAATTTAGATTCGGAGATGGAGGAGAACAACGAAGAGGTCGAGTTCGATGATGACTACCTGATGGAGGTCGAGAAGGAGCTGACAGAGGAGGAGAAGGAGGTAAAACCCTCACCTGTTTACCTCTTAATGTATCTGTAGTAGTGAAATTGTCCACAGCTGGTGAACTGGTGTTGGTGTGGTAAATGTGTTCCAGTGCTTACCGGCTTTTTACTACATGTCCTTATGAACCAGAACAGAAGCAGAGTGATGTCCTGACAAACTGCAACAACGTCCTTACATATATCCCAAAAGCACAAATCACAATTTGCCTTTACAGTTTATTCAGTGTACAACACCCTTTGTCCTTAGACTCTTTATTCAGGTGAGGAAAAACTCCCCCAGAGCATGGGCAGACATGCAATAGATACAGTGTGTACAGAGGGTTTGGGTGTAGAAAGAGGCATTCAGGTGTCAGGTGTGATGCATACAAATCAGAGTTCAGGTTGCCACAGACATTAAAACCTGCAGTTTATCATCGTTTCAGAGTCGACGGCAGGAAAGTTTAACTCTAAAGGAGAAAGGTAACAGCCAGTTTAAAGCTGGAGGTGAGTGACATCATCATTACAGTGTGTCCAGTATATAAACCAGTGCAAACCGGTATGACTATTATAAACCAGTATGACTACATCTTCCTGCAGACTGGTTGGAGGCGGAGCGGAGCTACAAGGAGGCGCTGGTTTTATGTCCAGTCTGTTTCAGCAGAGAGAGAGCCGTGCTGTTCTCCAACAGAGCTGCTGCAAGACTGCACCTGGTAACAAACAGCTAACAGCATGCTAACAACATGATCACACAGGGGCCAACAACATACTAACACTGATGTTAGCATGTTATTAGCAGGTTAACCACACGTTAGCATTGTGGCGAGTACCACATGAACATTGATCCTAGCAGCTCGCTAACGCTGAGGCTAACAATACAGGAACACTGTGGCTAACAATATGCTAAGAGTAACAGTGTGTATCTCTGTCTGTCAGGACCTGAAGGATCAGGCGATCTCAGACTGCACCAGAGGTGAATGATGACATCATTCTGTGCCTGTACAGGAGCAGAGGATCACTCATTGATCTGTGTATTGATTGCTTGTCTGGTTGTCTTAGCGATAGAGCTGAATCCAGACTACTTGAGGGCGTTGCTGAGGAGGGCAGAGCTTTACGAGCAGACGGAGAAGCTGGACGAGGCCCTGGAGGACTACAAGAAGGTTCTAGAACGAGACCCAAGCCAGACCATTGCCAGACAGGCCTGCATGGTGAGTTCGCTGACTGCTCGGACAGACCTGAACCAAACAAAACTGTTAGTGTGCCCTAGAGGCTGCAGTGTTCATGACATCATCTTTTTTTTGTGGCTGATATGATCATGGTTGAAGTTTCTGTGGCAGATGCAGAAACATGAAGTAGATGATTGAAAACGAACTTTTTTCCTAATTTTCCTAAATCGAAGGCAGACTTTTCATCCCCTCTCGAGCCACAATATTCAGTTTCAGCCTATATATAAAACGATGGGGATTGTATTATATTGAGCAACTTCACCTCAGACCAGGGGTCAGAAAAACCATAACAAAAACACCAGGAAATTAATTATTGTAGTTTGGCTGATGATGTTTCACCAACACGATCAGCAGGTGGCGCTGCATCTCATGGAGGGTATCAAGATTCTTTAAAACACTTAGAACGCTGACTCCTTCTTCTTCATCCAAGCTGAATCAAATCTGAACTCACAGACATGAAACACATGTTGATCTCATTCAGTGTGACTTACACTTCCTGAGGATATCAGTATCTGTGTGGTCCATCCAGAATAAACCTCCAGAAATCCACTTAGAAATCAGAGAAAAAAAGACGCTGCAGAATTGAGAATCCTCCTGTTTTTAGCTTTTCTTCAGTATCAAAATGATCCAATGAGAGCTGATTGTACATCCATGATACACTGTTAATAGGAGCCGCTAACCGCTAATTCCATAGACTTTAAATGAGGCAGTTTGACTCAGTGGAAGCAAATATAGACTGAAAAAACACAGGGATCATTTTGTAGGTAACTAAATGACTCCATGGCAATATTATACTTCCTGTTTACATCCCCCAAAGACAATGAATAATAACATTAATATGAACTTGTTTCATGTCGACCTATTAATATATTTTTTTACAGTGGTTTCAACAAAAACATGAAACTCTGTCAGACTGTAACCTGTCTGTCTCTCTTTACCTGTCTGTCTCTCAGAGGTTACCTCAGCAGATTCAGGAGAGAAATGAGAAGTTAAAGGAGGAGATGATGAGTACGTACTGCACCTGAACACATCACCTTCAAGGAACAGTACACTGTTGAATAATGTTTCAGCTCATTGACTAATCAACACTTGATCAATAATGACTAAGTTTAACAGGTCAGATATATTTATAGATGAGAATCATATCATACTTGTTCCAGTATTTTTACAATAAAAGTACACAATTGTCAGACATAATTTTAGATTAAAGTACAACACTGGTTTTATTTTATGTTATTATTACTGATCTGATGATCTAAAACACTCTCTGTGACCTGTGACCCCTGCTTCAGGTAAACTGAAGGACCTGGGGAACTTGGTCCTGAGACCTTTTGGACTTTCAACCAACAACTTCCAGGTGAACCAGGATGCAAACACCGGCTCCTACTCCATCAACTTCATCCAGAACCCAAACAACAACAACAGATGACATCACCTGCAATAATGATGACATCACATCTAGTACAGTGATCACATGACATCACTGTCACTACAGTAACATATAGATGAAGCTGTGTATGTTCAGAGGAAAATAAAAGCTGCTTGATTTGTTTCCTGTTGGTCTTGTTGTTTGAAGCTTTTTGAGGGCTAACTCTGGTTTTGTGGTATCCATGGTAACCTGTTACCAGTAACCTGAGGATCAGATCACTGGAAAAAATGATCCATAATAACAAAAATGAAATAGATGTGTATTGATTGTAGTATCTGTTTCTGATCAGACTTCGAGGTGTGGCTAAAATCATGATGACGATTAAAACAGTTTAAATAATTTTGTTTGAATCCTGACAGGATTCCTGACAGTGTTAATCTTCAAGAACATGAAGAGACATGAAAACTAAACTTCTTTTGACATGGACTTTTTTTATCTGCATATCTCAGAATAGTTACAGTTTATAATTCAGTTATAATTAATACATTAAAATCAATCCTCATCATGAGACCAAAACAGGAGAGTTTAGCAGGTGGCTTCTTTGCTGATCTGAACTTAAGTTTCTCTGTCGATCAGATCTTAAAATAAATGAGATTTCTGTCAGCTGAAAACCTTGTATCTCCAGTTTGGGGTATTTATGCTGTCAGATTAGTCAAAGGACAGAAGAAAGGAAATAGTGAAGAAGTGAACTGCTTGTGTTTTTTTTCCTGTGCAGCTGATGTCAGACTTGTCTCTTTAAAGAAAAGAAAATCATTTGACATGTGACCTTTAGTGATCTGGATGATACAAAGTTAAAAAAGCACCTGAGCAGATGAATCTCACTACAGGAAACTCCAGACTGTTTCCATTTATACAGATTAACACCTGGATCAGTGAACGCCTCTCTCTACCTGCAGCAGGTAACATCATTCAAGCTCAATAAAGTCTGGTTCTAAATACTCTGCTCATCACTTTAAAGTGTATTAAACTTGAGTAATTTTGAAATATTAATAAAAACTTAGAAACAAACATATTTATATTTTAAGATTTTATATGAAATTTGTTCTGACAGAAACAAAATATATCCTGTTTTATGTTTGTGTTCATGAACCTACAAAATCAAATCCCGTGCAGAGGATAAAACAGGCTGTTTATTAAATCTGGTATTTGCTGCCACTGGCTGGTCATCTGTCCAAACATCACCATCCTCTGAAGACTTTATTATTTATCAATAGTTCATTATGTGATTTAAAATAAACTGATTTGAAGTGATTGAATTTCCCCACTGTGGGACGCATAAAGGTTTATCTTATCTCTGAACTATCTATCTATCAAAGTAAAAGGAAGTAAAAACAAAATAAGATTAAGATTTTAAAGATTCACAAAATAATTTAATGATGGAAAAACCATTAAAATTATTTTAGTTGATATTTTACATTCATAGCTGTAATCAGCATTTTACAAATCCTGAAGACAGAACTCACCTGAGAAGCCTCCAACCAAACCACCTTTCAATTTTAAAAAAACAAATCACATTTCATATTTTATTTTTTCATTTAGTATTTAAACTATTTTTCTGCATGACCGTCTGCTGACATTCTGCTGGAGAAACTTTCATTTTTGCTTAGTTTAGTTTGTTTTTAGTATCAAATTGTCAAATTGAATCTAAAAAAAAAAAATCAAACTTCAAACTTGATGTGTTTAAATTTAAGTCAAACACACAGACTGAAGGTTCAGCATTTTAATATGAACAACTAACAAACTTACAGTTACTGACATGAATACGTGTTACTCATTACGGCTCATAGATAACTGATGAGTGGATCACTGCGTCACTAATAATGTGTTATTGATAATAGATGATCAATTGATCACTGAGCTCTCCTGGACAGAAGCATCTCCCTGATGTTGTCTTCTGCTTCTTTCACGCTGCGTTCAAGGTACACCTTCTTCTGCTGGAAAATCACACAACACACAGTCAGACCACGGACACACCTGGAGACACACACTGCAGGTAAAACGTGTCTCAATGTGTATATCAATGTGTGCATTTGTACCTCGAGTTCTTTAATTTTCTCGTCAGCTGTTTTCTGTTTGTCCATCAGCTGATTGTTGATTTCCTCCTTTGACTGAAGAATGAACCTGAAAGAAACACATACATACACACACACATAGAAGGACATGACACCTGTGTGAGGACACCTGGGTTATGATGGCACAATTGTCTGTAGTTTTGACTTATTAAAAACAAACACAGTTCACTTCCTGCTTCGGTTGAATGTACTTTAATAATCTATTGACGTCCTTTGTGATGTCATATTTTATGTCAGTGTCACCTGTCCAGGTGAACAAAGCTCATGCTTGGCACAGAGACTCACATGCGTCCGACTCCCTCGTACAGTCGTGTGTTGTCGGGCAGCGTGGTGATCTCAGCGTGAGTAAGCTTAGCATGTTTCTGAACCCGAGTCAGCTGATCAATCTGCAGGTCGGCCAACTTCACCTTCTGCTGAGTGTCGATCATCTTCACCTGCAGCTCTGAGAATGCCTGCAGGAGAGAGGTATCACTCTGAGTAAAAATACCGTGTGAACAGTTCCATCTTTATGAGAGATAAATACTGAACTTCAACTAAAGACTGAACTAAGAAGAAGGTTAAATCAATTAATTATCTTTCCTCATCGTGTGTCTGTCATTTTTACAGCCTACTTTTAAAGAAAGAAGGAAAATAGCGATATGCAGCACTAAATTTGATGAATTTACAGTTTATTAGGCCCCAAATGAGACACGAATTAGGTTGGAAAATCAAGGCCTGCCTGAGTTGTACCTGATGATTTGTCTGTATGTCCAGCAAAATACTTTGCAGCCGTTAATGTCTCTGTACACATATACAGATTTATGTACACATGTACAAATTTCAATACACTACATCTGAATACAGATTGGAGAGTTCACACATTTACGGATTACAAACACAGACTGAGATACAGTTAAACAACTCTACAGTCACATTTGTAAATAATTCTACTACAGTAATGATCCAGAACTTCCTCACTTCTTTTGAACAGTTGACGTGAGCTGCTGTCACGTGACGGTCTGAGCTTCAGAGAGCAGCATGTTAGACAGGTTTGACTCCTCAGGTGAGTCAGCGTGAACGCACAGATTCGGATCAGAACCATCAATCACATAGATAAACAACACACGACACAACATCTGTCTAATAATGACAGCAACACAGTAACCTGCAGACACGTGGCGGTGTTTTCTTCTTCTCTCCTGTTAAACATGTTGATCCTACTTATATTTATATTTCTGAAGCAGTTTCAGTATTAGAGACGAAAATAGCTGAACCGTGTGCGTGTGTGTGTGTGTGTGTGCGGCGTGAGTGATCAGTGTTAGCTCCTCATGCTAACAGTTAGCTCTGCTGTTAACTGCGTTGTTGCTAACGCTGCTGCTAACAGGTCGATTATGAAACAGCTGTTCGTTCGTCAAACACAGACAGCAGGTAAGAGACAGGTGAGCCCAGGTGATACTGAAACACTCTGTTACCTTCTTCAGCTCCAGGTCTATGGGCGCAGCCATCTTCACCAACAATGAACCAGAGCTACGCACTTCTTCTTCTTCGTTGGTTTTCACAGGCGGTTTACATCCAAAATGTCACATTACCGCCCTCTACTGGACTGAAGAAAGATTAAACTCTCCTATTTAAACTGAATTAAATATATACTCCATCATCCATTTCTCTAATGGACCAGTCAACTCAGTCCAGGTTGCGAGCGACCCGAAGGCCTCTCAAGAGTCCTGTACTTCATCTCCAGAAATATCTGACAACATCCAAAACTTTCAGTCAGCATCAACCAACATTTCTGTCCAGTTTGTTTAGTTTGTTTGTGTCTCGTGCAGCTCAGCTTGTCACCACAGACTGAAATGATAAGAACTTACAACAACAGGATTCATCATGTTTCTCACCTGGTTTCTTCTCCTTTCCTTCTTCAATCTTTTCTTTTCCGGCTGCTTTGTCAAGACTTTTCCTCCTGTTGGACCTGACCATGTGTCTCTGTGGACAGTCTGTCTGTTCAGTTCTGTCCAGCTGGGTGGGGACCAGACCCTGGAAACACTGCTGGAGAGAGGAAGGTCTGGAACCCTGGATTATAAGTAACTAAGGAGTGTAAGTACGGAGATCGAAGTGAAACTGGAGTCAAATTGCTTGTATGTGTACGCATACCTGGCGAATAAAGCTGATTCTGATTCTGTTATCCTGCTATTCTGTAGTTCTAATAATTGTCTGTAGTTCTGTCTGTCTTCATTTATTTATATTTAGAACAATAGATGTCTCTGCTAAACAACAACAACAAAACATATCTATGTAATAAATTCCTCAGCGCAGAGTTTAATATTTAATGTAAAATCATTGAATTATCATTATGATGTTGATGTTTAGATTTTTTAGAGATGTAGAGTTTTGGAACAATCTCTATTTATAGTTGTGCTTGAAAAAGAAATTTTAAAGTGTCTTTGCTACAGGAGCAGGAGCAGAATGAGACGTCTTTATTTTAACTCTGGAAACAGGAGCAGAGTGAGACGTCTTTATTTTAACTCTGGAAACAGGAGCAGAGTGAGACGTCATTATTTTAACTCTGGAAACAGGAGCAGAGTGAGATGTCATTTCAGCGCTGTTGTAATAAAATATCTCTGCTCCGGTTTAGCCCGCCCACTCGGAGCGGATTTCTACTCGCGCGCAGGATTCAAGAGGCTCAGCAGCACGCGCTCAGCCGGTCAGTTCGTGGCGGAGAAGAAGGAGCAAGCAAACAAACAAACAAACCGCCGGAAAAAGAACCGTGACGAGATTGTTTCGAACATGGCGACTCCACCGAAGAGACCATACAGACTGTCCGACAGTCCGGAGAAAACCCGCAGCTTCTGTAAGAAAATCTCCATCGAGGGAAACATCGGTGAGTCCAGAACCCGGAGCGACCGGATCACCAGAACCAGAACCAGAACCGTGATCCATGACTTTGAGATCAGACCGTTGAGCTGTCGGTTCAGTCTGTGAACAGAGTCACTGAAACCGGAAGGAAAGTGTTTGTTTGATTGTGGTTTTAAAGAGTCTGAGTTAGTCCCGCCTTCCCGAAGCCGGTTGGCGCCAAATTCAAAGACCAGACAATGTTTTATTACCAGATCAGAAATGAAAGAATTATTGATTATTGATTATCTGTGAAGCTTTCACTTCCTGCCAAATCATGTCCTTGATTGGTTAATGAAGTATTCAGATGTGTAGAAATACCTTGATGTACACAGCTTCTGTTAAAGTAAAAGTACAGAAGGATTATCAGCTAAATATACTTAGTAAAAGTACTCAGACAGTACAACGTGTCAGTTGTGTATTATTGCATATTATTGAATAATGCAGTCATGTGGTACTTGGGTTTTGTACTTGTGTACTAGTTTGATAAAGTACCTCCAAACTAGTATTGATTTCTGACAAGAATTTTAAATGTAGTTTTTGTCTGAGTCGCTGACTGAAAACTGGCTTAAAGTCACATAAAGTCTTTTTGTGTTGGTCAAGACTCAGTTTTAATTCTGTGTTTCATTGGTAATGTTTCATGAGAATATGATGGATATTTCTCCTGGATGTAAAGATTGAACTCTGTGTTTAGTCATCTAGACTGAAAATGTGTTACTGACTCATTTTTTTATAGAATTTGAAGGAAGTTCATTGGATAAAGTTTGTTATAATAATTGGTTCTTGGTTAAAATGTAAAACCGCCTCTTGGGATCTGACTTCAAGTTTCCGCCTGAACGCAGTCAGCTGTTTCTCGTCTTTCTTCGTCAGACGGCAGAGGGAATGTTGTATTTAAGTACAGCCTGTCTCCCTCTTTGCCTCTCAGCTGCAGGAAAGTCCACCTTTGTGCGCCTCCTTCAGGGGGCGTCAGAGGACTGGGAGGTGAGTCCCGAACCCATCGGGAAGTGGTGCAACATCCAGAATGACAGTGACGACATTTACCAGGTGAACATGTAGCCCCTGGTGGCAACACAGTGTATTATGACATCACCCTACTATCAGAGGAAGACAGACCAGTCCATGTACTTTCAGAATAAAAGCTTGAGTTATACCTGTGCATTAAGAGGCTACACAGTAAAGTACAACAGAGATCTCACAGGTGGACTCACCTGCTGCAGAGTAAACTGGAAATGGATTCATTTATGTAGCTGCTCATTCACACACACACCGATGGCAGCGAGCCGCCGTCGGGCCTAGATCACATTCAGTGTTTCGCATGTGGACAGAAGGAGGCGTCGATCGAACCCTGTGATCAGTGGATGACCAGCTCTCCCTCCTGAGCCACAGCCGCCCCAGAGATATCATGTTTACCTGTCTGTTTACCTGTCTGTCTGCAGGACTTGAGTTCCTCACAGAAGAGTGGAGGAAACCTGCTGCAGATGTTATATGACAAACCAAGCCGCTGGTCCTACACCTTCCAGGTAACTACACCTGACTCCGCCCTCTCAGGTGGTGATGATGAGCAGCAGTTGAAGCTGTTTCTCTAAGACTAATCTAAACATTTACCTGTCTGTCTGCCTCTCTCTCTGTCTCCCTCTCTGCCTATCTGTCTCTCAGAGTTATGCGTGTCTCAGCAGAGTTCGTTCTCAACTTCAGTCTCCATCAGTCAAACTGCAGCAGGCTGAAAACCCTGTTCAGTTCTACGAACGCTCTGTCTACTCAGACAGGTAACTACATATATCTGAGACAGGTATCCACGCACACCTGAGAGAAGGTTAGAGTGCTACTGTAACCCTGTGTACTGTGTGTACAGGTACGTGTTTGCGTCCAACCTGTATGAATGTGGCAACCTGACAGAAACAGAGTGGAGTGTTTATCAGGACTGGCACACCTGGTTACTGAACCAGTTTGAACCTGACATCGCCCTCGACGCCATCATCTACCTGAGAGCGCAGCCACAGGTACGACTGCTACTACTGTTCCAGCGACCGTTACTGCTGCTGCTACTGCCACTGTTAGTAGTATTACTACTAGTGTTACAGCTGCTACTACTTTACCTGAGCCACAAAGTTAAATCATGTGTGTTTCACACTTTCTGCCTTCAGGCTCGCAGCATTTCTCTGTATGTTTCAGCGCTGTATGCAGCGTTTGCTTCACCGTGGCAGGGAGGAGGAGCAGGGGATTCCTCTGGAGTATCTAGAACAGCTTCACTTCAAACATGAAGCCTGGCTGTTCCACAGGAACCTCAGGTAACGCGGCCACTGAGCGCGCTCACAGCACGGGGACTCACTCAGATCTATACAGACACTTTCAGGCCTGTGAGACTTCAAGCAGGTTGTTGAAGTAGAAAATGAGACTTTTGTGCCGTTTTCTGGACGTTCTAATGAAAGAAATGCCAAAACCAAACTAAATTAGAATAAGATTTCACAGGTAATACTAAGTTAAGCTAACTTATGTCTTTTAACGTAAACAAAAGATGAACATTTTTATTAAAGCAAGATGCTGAAAATTATATTTATCAATCATCAATGTTTTTATGAGAACAGAGCTAAATTTGAAAAACATGCTGCCCTGTGTCATTTATTTGCAGTTGTACAAATCATTTTAATTAAAGTGTAATTTAGCAAAATGTGAATATTTCACACAGAGAGAGCTAATTATTAATAATTCTGTTGATAATAATAAAACTTCAAATATTAACAGAAATTCCTGAAAATGCATTTGTGATTTAAAACAAATTTTAGAACAGTCTTGATTTTGACATCCCAGCTTTTATATATTTTATTTATTTAAAGACAGGTTGTTCATTCAGTCTGATAGAAAGCTGATGTTTTTTCTGTGACTGAAATTTAAACAGATTATTGATCAATTGATTTAAAGCAAACTGTAGTTGCAGTGACATTTGCTTTTGTGTGTGTGTATGTTTAGATTGGACTTTGTGTACCTGAATGATCTTCCTGTTCTCATTCTGGACGTCGACGACGACTTCAAGAATGATCGTATCAAACAGGAAGTCATCATCGACAAGGTTCCATTTTATTTCACTCATTACTACTTTCTTCTACTTTGTTTTTCACTTTACTTCTGATGAGTTTAATTCTGCAGATTCACCTGATCTAGAGTCTGTTTTCCCCTGCAGGTCAGAGAGTTTCTCACCACGCTGTAGAACTTTCACCAATCACAGCTCGTGATGCGAGCAGTGGACTCTGATTGGATGACCCAGTTACACTTTGTAAATGTTGCCCTTATTTGATTTTTAATTTTTCACTTGGTACGTTTTTAGCTGCAGAGTTTTTTATCTTTTTCCTTTATTTCATGTATATTTTTTCATTCTTTTATATTTTGTAGATAAGTACTGAAATGTTTCCCATAGCTGTGTGTGTGCGTGTGCGTGTGTGTGTGTGTGTGCAAACTGTGTATTTACTTGAATTATTTTGATATTTATGCTTTAGTCTGAGTCATTATCTCCTCAGAGGTAAAATCTCAGTCCTTGTTTGCCTGACCATGTCTTCATTGACAAACAGTCAGATCTTTTTCTCTGTAAATGTGTTTGAATAAAGAATCTTGGACTGATAATGTTTTAAAGGCTTAATTTACATCTGATTAGACATCAGATAGTTTTTTGGGAGGGGCTGATTTTATTTTTTTTCCAACTTAGATGTTGTCACATCAACCTTTTAAAAATAATTAGTTTCAGTATTGTGTGTACTGATATTGACAGTATTTTGTGAGTACTCTTATATTCTTATATGTTTATATAAGAATATAAGTAAGTGTTTATATTACGTATATGTTGTAATTGCATACTGTGCGCGTTAACAATAACACACTACTGTGTATTGTATCAGTATGTGACAGGAAATGATACATTTTTTTGCAACAAGTTTGTTCATGTTTACTGTTGACAACAGTCTGAAAACAGGAAAAAAAATTTTTTTATTCTTTTAGTTACGTTTTTTGTCATTAATCATGTCTGTTCTATGTAATTTAACACAACCAATCAGTGATGAGTCTGCAGAGACTCAGCAGGTCACATCGTGAACATTTAAGATAAGATAAGATAAGATAAACCTTTATTCGTCCCACAATGGGGAAATTTGCAATTTGAACAATGATAATTGCAGCTGACAATGATTGTAGAGTTTAACTTTGTCCTGTTAATGTTCAACATTGAAAAACAATGTTTCTCTGTTCATCGTGACTCAACATGATGTTTGACACACAAACATCATGTTGTCTCGGTGTTTGACTCGGTCATAAAATGCCAAAACATTCATAGAACAAAAAACATGAAATGGATCCAACAGCAGACTTGGAAACAAAAAAATATGAAATGAAATTAACTATAAAAATCATTGAAGTCAAACAAGCTGCACACTGTGATGGATTGCTCACAGAAAAGTTTGAAATCTTTTATATTAAATTAATCTTATTTAAAATGTAACCTGAAAACAAAGCACAGAATCTGGAGATAGGAGATTTCCCCTGCCAAGTGGAAATGAGAGCTTTAATGAGAGACAGGTAAACATGGTGAGCTTTGACCCCTGCAGGGCCTGTGAATGTGTCACCTGTAGTAGGTAAATAAATCACCTACTGACACACTGATCAGAGTCATCTGACCTGCTGCTCACAGATCTGGAACACACACCTGAGACTGAAACAAATATATGTATATAACACATGTCAGAGAGAATGACCTGGGGAGTGGAGCAGTGAGAGGCTGAAAATCTGCGAAACATCTGTGGCTGAAAAATGAAGCCAACGCTAAAGTGTCAAAACTGCAGTTCTTCGAATAACCACTTGAGGCTCAATCCCCTTTGACCCCCATATTAAATTTCTTTCATTAGAACAATTGTACAGCTGCTTGCTGGCTGTCTGCTCAGCGTCAGCAGAACTTGATCTCTCAGCTGCGTTTGTGGTGTTTTTGCCTTTTGGAGAAATTTTCATGCAAATACCAGATAAATAACACAGCTGCTGTGCAGTTAATTGTACTAACAAGTTACTACAGGTTTTTCATTAATGAGCTAATTACCCAGATAATTAATTAGTTTCAGGTGAAAGCCCTCAACCAAGATATCCGGCTCTGTGTGTTTGTGTTTTTGTGTATTAAACCAGTTGCACCAAAGTCAAATTGTAATAGACAAGAGTTATAATTTATGGTGGGAACACTTTTAAAGGCATCTGTGTGAGGCTGGAAAATAAAGATCCACCATGTTAGTTAACTAATGTTTTGTAATCTTAAACTTGTCATACAGCAATATAGCGTTAACTTAATGTTACGTTGAACTTCACATTGTTCATCAAAAATTGGTGAACTGTGAAATACAATAAGATGTGTCTAACATCAAAATATTTGTGTCACCTTTCAGCTTGTTTCCAGAAATAACGTTAACCCAGATGTTGCTATTGGCTGAGCTGGAGTTGGTTATTGAAACTATACAGTGACTTAAAATAATTTTTAAAAATGTAAGTTTTTTACACTCCAGAAACCGACTGATTGAGGTCTGAGGTTGGAGGCTGAAATGTTGACATATAACGTTACACCTCGATTTTAGGAGGAATTGTGCAAAGTAGTGGAACCAGTACTGAAGTGGGTCAGAACCACCGGGTCAGCAGAAGCAGAATTAAGACTGATTTAAGATCTGATTTGCCTTCGAGTGTGTTACCACCATGTGTAGGACAGCTGATATGTTGGTAATATTTTGGCAGGACTTTCCTCAACTTGTCATTGTTAAATCCCCCGTCCACAAGAAAAGCAGCCTCCGGCTGTGAGCTCTCAGTCCTGTTGATAACTCCTTACAGCTCGGTTGGTGAGACTGGTTTGCATGTTTCCTCAGCCTGACAAAGACCCCAGCCCAGAAGCCATCGCTTCTTTAGTCTTTTGTAGGTACAGCCACAGGTAACCCGGGTGTTTGTCGACTGTAAAACTCCAATGATCTAATGTGCAGAAGTTGTTGCAACAGTAAATAACAAAATAAAACAATAAAAAAGCAAAGTTGAGAAGGAGCTGGACACACAGCAGCCACCCCCAGCACCATCTTATTGTTTTTGTTTCCCAGTTAATAAGTTTTATATATTAGTCCTCATTTATGGAAATATTAATGTGTTTTATACCTTTGTTAATGTGTTTTATGTATATTGTTGCTTATTTATGTATACGTTATTGTGTTTTAGATCCCTGTTAATGTATTTTATATACTCTATATTATTGTATAGATAGATAGATAGATAGATAGATAGCATTAGCATCTGTCCCCTGCCATCCATTTAAGACAGGGCTGGGCAATTAATTTCTACAGGGGGCCACATGAAAAATCTGAACTGTGCTGGAGGGCCAAACCAATGATAACTTAAACTTAGTTCTTTTTTCAACAATATCTTTATTGGTCTTTTCACATACCAACCCTAGGGCTGAATGATAGGACAATGTACAAAGATATAACGGATAGGTATCAGATCAGCCCCTCCCTCCCTCCAACTAAACCCACCCCTACAGGTCCGACCATACATTCCTACAGAGTGCATACCCATTCAGACAAGATAAGAATAAATGCAGGCCTTCGGTATATCTTAAAATAAACAAACAACAAGTCTGTTGCAGAGAGGGAATAAATAGCAGTGAGAGGTAGAAAAGAAAATTAAAATCAATAAAAATAAAGCTAGAAACAGTACCACTTGTTGAATAAACATGCTTAACAATCACATGACATTGGAAAATAATATTTGTTTAAATATAAAAGGATTACTGTATTGTGGATTCCGTGTCCACATAAATCCACCCCAAATCTTTTGAAACTCTCCAGGTTTACCCTTCAAGTTGTACGTAATCTTTTCACTTGGTATGCATGAAGCTAGTTCGTTTGTCCATCTAGCAAATGTAGGTGATAATGCATCTTTCCAATGCATAGCTGTACATTTGTTGGCTATCATAAGAGCTATTCTAATAAATTTGAGTTGGCTTTTATTGACTTTCATCATAGATGTGTGATCTGCAGGGATGGTTAGTCCTGTAATATCATTAAGCACTTTGAGTATAGACGTTCAATATGAATTAAGACAAGGGCAAGTCCAAAACATATGCACCAACGTTCCTATTCCTGATTTGCATCTTGGGCAAAACTGGGAGTATTGAGGCTTTATTTTATGTAACCTGTCAGGGGTATAGTATGTTCTATGAATATGATTGTATTGTGTAATTTTATGTCTAGTATTAAAAGAGAAATACTGACTACTAGTACACAATGATTCCCAATCCCCTTCTTCAATATTACACTCCAGGTCTTCTTCCCATTTACGTTTCACTCTTAGCTCTTGAGAAATTCTTGAGAAAAAGTAGGATATAAATCCCCTCACTCCCTGTTTACTATGCACAAGTTTATCTAGAGGCTGTTCTTTTAATGGTTGAAGATGGGTACCCTGTTTGGAGATAACAAAGTGCCTCACCTGGAGGTATTTGAAAAAATGGGTATGGGGTAGCCCATACTGGGATGAGAGCTCTTCAAAAGTCTGAAGGGTCCCATCTTTAAACAAATTCCCAAAAGTTGTAATACCTTTTGTAAACCATAGGTTTGTAATACCATCCCTAAGGGCTTCAGGTAGAGAGGGATTAGAGTGGAAAGGGGATCTGTCATAAATAGGTTGAATACAGCCTGTTTTTTCCGAATTTGCTGCCACATCTTATAAGTATGGACAATAACTGGGTTTGTTGTTGTAACCAAACTTGAACCTAATTCTGCTCAATATTAATTTTCTCCCATTCTAAAAAGCAGTAAATTATATATTTTGATTAGCTGCTACTGGTAATCAGAAGTATAAGAATATTCTGCAAATATTTATGTAAATTTATGAATTGTGGTATAAACACAAAAAATGGTAAATAAATAAATAAATGGTAATAAACAGTTTCAAACACAAACAATCATTACATCACTGTTTCATTTTATTTTTAACTTGTTAATCTTCACAAATACTGAAAAGGTGTTTTGCAGTTCAGTGAGAAAAATCCAGTCTGTCTTGGGCTTGAACAAGTGCATTGAAATCTGGCTGAATGTCTGAGGTGGCTACACGAAGGACAGCTGAGAGGTGATCATCAGTGATAGAGGATCTGTGTCCAGGGGCCAGGGGCAGCTTGTTAGCATCACCTGTCGCTGTGCAGACAGACGCAGATATGTGCGTCCATACATAAATAATAAAAACGCCAGGCTTTTCAAAATAAAAGCAACACAGTTGTATTGCATGCACAGCATAAATACTTGTTCATTTGTGTTTATGACTGACATACCGTGGGCTGGACAGGGATGTCCAAAGGGCCGTATGTAGCCCGCGGGCCGTAAAATGCCCAGGTCTGATTTAAGATATCTGTAGGAGTGAACCACCTCCACATACTCCCCCAGGATGAAAACAGGCGTCAGAGGAGGATAAGTCCTGCTGTGTCCACAATCAGCACCTTTGTCTTGCTAATGTTCAGCTGCAGGTGGTTTAATCTGGAAGAATCCAGGAAACAAGTGGAGTGTTCACATGTGTGGCCTGGAGCTTGTTTCCCAACAGCAGAGGCTGTATGGCGTTAAAAGCACTGGAGGAATCAAAGACATGATCCTCTTTGTGCTCCCAGCCATGTCCGCATGGTCTGGTGTCGTCCACTTTCAAGTTCTCTTGGTAGGCAAACTGCAGGGGTGAAGAGTTCATTTGACCAGGGACCTGAGGTGGGAGAGCATCAGTCTCTCTAGAGTAGCATGTTCGGGCCACGGGTGTGTAATCATTGAACGCTTTAATGTGAACCCTTCTTGGGTACAGGGACCTTTTTGAGTCTGAGGCTCGGGTTGAGGATGTGCTGCAGGACTCCACATGCTTAATCCCCTCTGTGCTCACACCGTCAGGGCTTGCAGCCTTTCCTGAGTGGAATCTTTGTGGTCCTCTTTTCACCTGGCCAGCCATGATGGTTGGGGGTGTGGGGGGTGGAAGGTAGTGGGCAGGGGGTTGTTTATAGCCAATGGGGTTCCTCATGCCTCTTTACACATCCCTGGTGTTATTCTGCTGCAGTTCAGTCTCCATCTTTCTCCCACATGTGTCGTTGCCCTCCTTGATCTTAATCCTTAACTCTCTCTAATGAAGTGTGAGCTCCTCCCTTTCACCTGTCCTGAAATGGCTTATTGTTTGGTAAACCATGTAGTTTATGTAGATTATTGTTTATACTTCATATATGTGTTAATGTGTTTTAGATATGTGTTGATGAATTTTATTGTCATTTATTTATGTATATTATTAATTTATGTATCAACACAATTTGTAAATTTCCCTGTTGTGGGACTAATAAAGGAATATCTTATCTTAATTTTAATTTTTACATACACAATCTGTTTTTACATGTTTCTCGATGCTATAAGTACTATGTATTTTCCAATGTGTTTCATGTGTTTAACATGTATCTCCGCGCTCAGTTTGTCCCTGCAGTCTCTGTTGTGTCCTTGTCGTATCGTCCGGACCTGAAACCTGCTGAGATGTTTGTTGATTGAAACTCAGTCAGATGAATTCCAGAAGAGGAAAACTTCAGAGACTCAGCGAGAAGCGAGAACATAATAACAAACTGAGAGGCCAAGTTTTTAACAAGTCACAAAACTCTGCAGGAGGAGGTCTGGAAGGGTCTTGAGGAGGTTTAGGAGAGTTTGTGAAAGTTCTGAACACTTCAAATTCAACACTTCCTGTTGCTGCTTTCTAGTGAACAGTCTCAAGCTTTTATAGTGAAATAGTGACAGGAAGTCCTGCGTGACAGTCAGGAGATTCACTCGGTCTGGTTTTATTCCAGTTAGAAGTGTATTTGACTAAAACCGATACAGTTATAAAACGATTCATGATAAACTTCTCAGATGTTTGTGTGAACAACATTAAAATGACATTAAATGAAATTAAAGACATGAGCGCATCTGTTCACATTAGTCAAAATACTGATTTATTGATCTTCAAAATCCAACTGAAGGTTTTCCTCAGAGAGAGAGGGAGAGACAGACAGAGAGGCAGAGATTAGCCTCAACCATTAACTGAAAAACTAATGATTGTTAAGCCAAGAAAAACAGAGAGGGGGTGTCAGTTATGTTACCAGTGTCTTTCAACAGCTAAACAGACAAAAAGACAGAGAGAAAGAGACAGACGGAGAGAGATGGTGCTGACTTTTCTCTTCTTTTAAAGTCACTTATTAATGTTGTGTCTATGATCTGCTGCTCCACACTCTCTCTCCACCTGTCTCTCCACCCATCCACCCGTCTCCCCACCCCTCCTCAGCCCTTCAGTCGTCCATCAGCCTGCAGACTGTAAGTACGTTTTCACTGATTTCCAGAGAAAATCCTCTTTTCATTCTGTTTTCATTCAGCTGTAGCTCCAGTAATCCTTTAAGAACTCTCACCAGATGCCATACAACTATTTCACCTTTTCAGAGTTCACTGTAAAACCACTGCTGCAGCGCTCCTGTCTAGTTACGGAGAATTATCATAAGGATACTACAAATATACTACAATGTTTAAAGGAGGACTGATACACCAGAACGTGCAGTGAAATGACTGAGGTTTAGAGTACTTTGGAGAAGGTTTGGAATAGTTTTAGAGAAAGTTTCGATAGTTTGGTGGAAGTTTGAAAGTGTGTTCACATAAAAAAATTTTTTTGTTTGTTTTTATACATTTGCCTTGTTTTTCAGGTTCGTTCTGCTGGATCCAAACCTCAAATCCTGAAAACACAAGACATCTGTTTGTACTATTATTATTGTTGTTGTTGTTGTTAGAGGAGGAGGAGCTAAAAACATGAAAAATCAGTTTTAGAAAATATTTTGGAAAGTTTAAATTTAGAACCAACAATATAAGACGGACATAAAGTTAAAGAAATCAGACTGAAGAGATGGGCTTCTCTGAGCTGCTGGAGGAGGTGAGTGAACTACTACTATAACCTGATTACTGTTAAGCTAGTGCAACTGAACACACCTGTCTAGGTAGACCAGAGGCCTGTACTATGAAGCGAGGTAACTAGCTTATTGGGGTAAGTTCAGGAGTAACTTCGTGACGTCGGGGGTAACTTCCTGCTTAACCCGTACTATGAAAGGTGGATAGGTTTTACTCGAGGTGTGTTGTCATGGTAATTTATGCTGCATCTCTAAACTGCTCCAAGCAGTTTATGTTCATGATTAACTCAAGGTCACCCTGTGTAAGCTCCGCCCCTCCGCCCACAATTGGTCAATTGACATTTGGAAGAGCCAGTCGACATCTGCGCGTAGGTTATGAGCGGCTCAGTCCGCAGGTCGACGGTGTTTAGAGACCGGAGTTCACCACGATGATGTTCTCTATGAAAGATATGGATTTCAGCGTCTCTGCCGGCTTCTGGGTCCAGACGTCTCCGCAGCCAGTGGCCGGAGTGAAGCCTCACTGTTGGACACACAGTGTATAAGTGCAGGCTACACAACACATCTGTCCTCAGTGTTAATGATCAGGACGATTCATACACACCTTGATAGAATATTTGTATATTTCATCCTGACCTGTTGTTAGAGTGAAGTTCTTGTTAACAGCAGCTTTACATTCATACAGGTCGGTCTACAGCCGAGGAGCTTTAGGAGCAGAGCTTCATTCATTAACACAGAGGAACGGCTCAGTTTCACAGATGGAGCCATGTGGAGGCCGGAACTGAATTATCCTCGTTGGTTTCACATATTCACAATGCTACAGATTTAGACTATTTTATGTGTCCTTATATCTCAATCATATTACAAATAAAAGAAGAGTCTGTAAGACAAATAGAGACAAGAAGACTGAACTAATGAATTTACTCTCTCCCTGACTCTGTTGGCCTCCACAGTTTATTTAGCAGTTAACGTTTCTTTAAACTCATATTCTGACATTATCAAAGTGAAAAACACGGAGCCCGAGTCATCATGCAGAAACTCTGTCTGTGCTGTCGAACACGACCCTTTTACACAAATGCGCACAGACTCTGATTAAGTTAACACGGACTCAACAAACCAACATCGTAATCACCATCATAGTACTGATTGACTCCAGCTGAGACAATCATAGTTTGTCAACCCCGACTTTCCTTGAGTAGATTAAACTTTGCAGTACAGGTCTCAGGTGTAATTCAGGTATGTGATGTAGGTGTGTAACATGTGTTTCCTGTCCCACCTGGTTGCTGTGATGAGGTGGGTGGGTTCGGCAGGTACCAGTGGCTCCATGTGACTCTGATCAGTTTACCTGGTTTGTTGATGGCGAGTCAGAACCTGCTAAACAACTTCATCTCAGGAATCCCCGCCCACCACTGCAGCCTGTCAGCCAATCACAGCCTCCTCTATAACCTGTCATACCACCAGGTAACCTGGCTGTCTGATCAGATTAGCTAATGATGCAGCTCATTACTGTGATAGGTGAATCTGATTGGTTTAGTTGGATGACTGTGGCTGGTTGTTTCAGGTGGATGAGAAACAGCTGCTGAAAGCTTTCATCCCTCCGGACTCTTCAGGAAATAGACTGGACCGCTGCAAGAGGTAAAAGTTGTTTGTTTGTTTTCTCTCCATATTGCATTGTATTGATGAATGTCTGACATCACTTCCTGTTCCACTTTTTTTCAGGTTTGTGGAGCCTCAGTGGCAGCTGTTAGCTGCTAACAGCTCAGTTAATATTAGCCAAATACAGACGGAAGGATGTTTGGACGGATGGACATTCGACCGCTCCGAGTTTCTTGCCACTACCGTCATTGAGGTAATGAAATGATACCTGCTAACTGATTTTCATCAACACTGAGGTTAATGAGGTGATATTTGTTATCAGGAGACTGTAATGAGGCTTTAGTGATCCTTCAGGAAGTTGTGGTAATCCTCTAGGAGAGGGGTCATCAAAAATTTGATGCCAATTTAGGGAGCCACTGTACGACTGAGGGCCTGATAGGAAAGTCCATGAACTTGTTGTAAGATTTGTGGTTGGTCTCATGATGGTGTTTAATGTTAAATTCTTTAAGCACTGAATTCACCTGTTTGCATATGAGGCAGGTCACTTTATCTGTCCCCCAAAGTCCAAAAGAAGAGGTTTCCTGAAACCTCCTTTTCTCTTCAACCATATAGCATTTTTTCTGTGTTGGCTTTTCCATCCCATTTCCACATTAAACTGCAGATGCCTGAGGAAACCACAAACTTTAGCTGACAGCACTGCCATTCCTGCTACTAGTTGCCATGTAATGAGTACCTTTCTACAAGTTGTCTTTCCTCACCTGACAGACAATTTTTAGGGGGGCACAGTTTGATGCAGTCGCCATGTAGTGTATTAAATATACAATTGTGAAAGTATTTAAATGGACTGTGAATGATTAAAATATAATGCATGCATTTCATTTCAGGTTCGGGGCTGCACAAAATGTTTCTGAGTGCTACACTACATCCTTTAGGATGTAGTAGTGGTTCTTGAGGTGGTTCTAGTAATCCTTTAGGAAGTTGCAGTGATCAGACTTATATTCATCACACTGTCTTGCTCTCTCTCTATATCTATGAATTCTGTGTCTCTCTCAGTGGGAGCTGGTGTGTTCTCTGCGTCCTCTGAAACAGATGATTCAGACCATCTATATGGGCGGAGTTTTAACAGGAGCTATAATCTACGGCGGCCTGTCAGACAGGTGATACCTGTTTAAACTGTACACATCCATATAAGCATTAAATCTAGATCTATCTAGATTTCTAAAGTTTGAACCAGCAGTGGCTCCGTGGAGTTTTATTAATGTGTCCATGTTTTAATTAGCATTGTATCTGTTCGTCATACCTGTGCATCTGTTGTAGGTGCCACCCAAAAATCAAACCAATCAGAATCTTTCTTTCTGTCCTTCTGTCCGTCAGGTTTGGGAGGCGGTCGGTCCTTATTTGGTCATACCTGCAACTGGGTGTGCTCGGTTGTAGCTCTGCCCTTTCTCCTTCATACTCGACCTACTGCATTTTTAGGTTTCTGAGTGGGATGGCGGTGTCTGGAATCATCCTCAATGGAGTCTCACTGAGTACCTGTCTGCCTGTATACATGTCTGTCTTGTTGTCTGTCTGTCATGAACTGCAGGTTCAGTCTTTAATGTGTCTGTTGTTTTATTAATTCTTTGTGTAAAACAAAAAATAAAAATACAACTGACACATCCTCAGAGGTTGATCAACCTTTCTGTCTCTTTACCTCTCTGTCTATCTACCTGTCTCTCTCCAGAAGTGGAGTGGATCCCGACCAAAGAGAGGACATTAGTGGGCACGCTCACCTCCTTCTTCTTCACATTTGGTCAGATGATCTTGGCAGGGCTTGCCTATTGGCTGAGAGACTGGAGGAAGCTGCAGGTGGCCGTCTGTGCCCCCCTGTTCCTGTTCTTTACCTACAGCTGGTCAGTGTAAACCTTCAAAATAAATGTCTCAAATCAGTCTGCTCTTTGATTGGACAGGTAGTGCAGTTCTTTTCTGCTCTCTGACTTCTTGGTTGGTCCTAATCTCATCAATCTCTGATTGGCCAGGCGGTTCTGACCATTGTGCTTTGTGATTGGTCAGGGGTTTCTGAACTTTCTGCTCTGATTGGTCAGGTGGTATGCAGAGTCGGCTCGTTGGCTGGTTCTGAACAATCGGTCTGATGAAGCGTTAAAGAGTCTTCGAAGAGTCGCTCGAATCAATGGGAAATCAGAGATAGTCGACAAGTTAACACTCGAGGTAACCTGCCTGTATGTTTGACTACCTGTCTGTCTGTCCCATATATTAAGATGTATGATATCCAATCAGAAGCTGAGATCAGTCCCCTGTGACCTGTAGGTTCTACACTCTCACATGAATAAGGAGATTGAGTCGAGTCGTTCGTCATTCACAGCATATGACCTTCTGAGGACCAGAGGGATGAGACGTATCTCTATCTGTCTGATTGCTGTCTGGTCAGAAAATACACCTGCTTCATCTTTACTCTGCCTGCATTGATTCACCTTTTCCATTTCCATTTATTTGTTTGTTTGTTTGTTTATTCACCAACAGCAAATGAGGTTCAATCCAAGCCCCAATAGATCACAGTCTTTACTAAGAGGTTCCATGTTTCACTTGCCACAGGGGCACAATACATAAACCCCCTGTCCATCTGTCCACCTGTCCATCAACAGTGTATCTTCCTCTGCAGGTTCTCCACCAGTTTTGCATACTATGGTTTAGCGATGGACCTGCAGAAGTTCGGGGTGAGTCATCTGATTATCATAAATGCTACATGTGAACTAACAGCTGCTGAGGTCCAGATCATGTGAGATGAAAGGTGGAGAAGGGAAAGATTACCACAGTTCTGATTTGAGTCGAATATGGTAATGTTACATGAAATTATCAGCATGCAAGAATAGTCACCTGTCAACTGACTGACCTGACTCTCCTCCTATTGGTTGTTGGTGGTTCCAGGTGAGTATCTACCTGATGCAGATCATCTTTGGAGCCGTCGATTTTCCGGCCAAACTGTTGGCTCTGTGTGCGCTCAGTTACCTGGGGAGGAGGTTCTCTCAGGCAGCCTGTCTCTTCCTGTCAGCCCTCATCATCTTTGCTAACATCTTTGTCCCTGCAGGTAAGAAAAACCAACACACTAATACACATATATAAGATAAGATAAGATAAACCTTTATTTGTCCCACAGTGGGGAAATTCACAAACACACTGACCTTACCCCTAAATCCAGCGAACCCTCAAACCAAAGTGAGGACCAGACTAAACGTCCTCTCTGGTCCTCACAAAGATACACCAGCACACCTTCATGCTAATTTTGTAGTGACAATATTACAATAAGATCATAATATTACAACCACCCACCCCCTCCCACAGACATGCAGACCACCAGGACCACGTTGGCATGTCTTGGTAAAGGTTTCACCTCAGCCTCCTTCACCGTCGTCTACCTGTACACCGGAGAGCTCTACCCCACTGTCATCAGGTGAGACTGTTGAGTTGTTGAATAAGTGCGTCATCCTGATTTCATGGAAGATTTCAAATATATAAAAACATCTGGAGTTCTTCAGTTTTAGGCCAAAAGCACTCACATCTATTCCTTTTTAATGCCAAGAGAAAAGTTAACAATACTTACAGTCAGGCCCATAAATATTTGGACATTGACATAATTTTCAGTATTTTTGCTCTGTACACCAGCACAATGGATTTGAAGTGAAACAAGCAAGCAGACTTTCAGCTTTAATTTGAGGGTATTTACATCCATATCAGGTGAATGGTGTAGGAATTACAACACATTTTCTATGTGCCCGCCACCTTTTTAAGGGACAGAACGTAATTGAACAATTGGCTGCTCAGCTGTTTCACGGCCAGGTGTGTGTTATCCCCTCATTATTTTATTTTGCAAGGAGCAGATAAAAGGTCTAGAGTTCATTTCAAGTGTGGTATTTGCATTTGGAATCTTTAACCCTTTATAGGGCACTCATTAAAATACTTTGAAATTCAAGAATTCAACCGTACAGTGTTATTGGAGGACATAACAAAACTTTATTTCTGTATTTTTTTTATTTATTTATTTATTTTTACAATTTTTTGATATGTAAAGTGTGTGGAAATTACCAAATATAGTCACTTGCCCGATAAAGGGTTAATATGAAGTCCAAAGAGCTGTCACTATCAGTGAAGCAAGCCATGATTGGGCTGAAAAATCAAAACAACAAAGAGAGATAACAAAAATATTAGGTGTGGCCAAATCAACTGTCAACTGGTACATTCTTAAAAAGAAAGAATGCCCTGGTGAGCTCAGCAACGCCAAAAGACCTGGAAAACCACGGAAAACAAATGCGTTGGATGGCAGAATCCTTTCCCTGGTCAAGAAAAACTCCTTCACAACAGTTGGCCAGATCAAGAACGTTCTCCAGGAGGCAGGCGTATCTGTGTCAAAGTCAATATTTAAGAGAAGACTTCACCAGAGTGAATGCAGAGGGTTCACCACAAGGTGTAAACCATTGGTGAGCCTCAGAAACAGGAAGGCCACATTCGAGTTTGCCAAAAAACATCTAAAAGAGCCTGTGCAGTTCTGGAACAACATCCTATGGACAGATGAGACAAAGATCAACTTGTACCAGAATGATGGGAAGAGAAGAGTATGGAGAAGGGAAGGAAGTGCTCAAGATCCAAAGCATACCATCTCATCAGTGAAGCGTGGTGGTGGTAGTGTAATGGTGTGGGCATGTATGGCTGCCAATGGAACTGGCTCTCTTATATTTATTGATGATATGACTGCTGACAAAAGCAGCAGGATGAATTCTGAAGTGTTTCATGCAATATTATCTGCTGATATTCAGCCAAATGCTTCAGAACTCATTGGATGGCAGCAGGGGGACAGCGTGATGAACACTGTTGCAGTAGTAATGTAAGTGATCCAGAAGATTCTCCTCCCTGGTCGGGCATTTAGTAATCTGTCTGTATTTGGGGAGTTCATGGCTGAGATGACCTTTGTTATTGAGGTCACTGAAGTCACTGGGGGCAATAACTGAGGAGTCCAGGGGGAGTAGAAAGGTTTACAGTTGGTAAAAACTGATTCCAGGTCAGGAGAGCAGTGCTCATGACTCCAGGCACTGTCAGTATGAAAACAGATTCCTCCATCTTTGTGAAAGTTCTATGTCTGGATCTGCTCTGAAGAGTTGAAGCCTGCCAGCTGCAGCTCAGAGTCAGAGTCAGAGAGACCCGCAGCCACGTCTCCATGAAACATAAAACAGAAGATGAAGAAAAGCCTCTGTTTTTCAGCGCCAGGAGCTGAAGTTCATCCAGATAGTTGCAAAATGAACTCATGTTGAAAGAAATATTTCTGGTAGCAGTGTGTGTGAAATCCACTCCAGCAGAGATGAACAGGGGCACCGGCACATTTCCCTTGCCTCCTGTGTTTCACTGAATGAATGAAGGTGAGAGCTTCCAACCAAGGCAGCAGTCTGAAGTATTGAACAATACCTCCTCAGATGATAAACAAGATTGGACCATTGGATCCAAAGAGGACACCTCAGTTTCAGCATTGTTGAAAAAATAAAAAGTGAGAATGTTAAATCTGTATGGAGATTGTACAGAGATTGATTGTTTTAAAACTATTTTGATATAAGGTTATAATTGTTCTAATAATTTAATAAAAAATATTTAATGTAATAATTTAATTCAATAATAACTGATCAGTAATCTCTGTAATTTTGATGAACGTAGGCCAGTTTTATTTTACTTTAAGTCAAGGTGGAAATACAGCGAATTCAAACCGCTGGTGTAAAAAAAAGTCTGTGTTGTGTTTTCAGGCAGACAGGAATGGGCCTCGTCTCCACCATGGCGAGAGTTGGCAGCATGGCGGCCCCTGCCGTCCTCATCCTGGATGAGGTGACAATACTGATCCGAACCTTGTTAACAAAGCACAATATTAACATAATTAATTAGTTGCTGAATAGCTTTTTTATACACTTTGTTTATATAAGCCATGTCATCAACCTCAATGTAATGAAAAGTGAAGGCTATCAAGGCTATCATGTCGATTTAGCTTGAGAGCTGGTACAGGCTTTAGTGGATACATGTATATGCAGTTGAGGCAGTTGTGGACAGAATGTGTTTGAATTTCTTGAGGTCCAGAGCAGCAGCTTCTTTTAACACTTAAATACATATTGAATACGTCTGATTCTCTCTCATTCTCAGTCTAAAGAAAAATCATCATCCTGTGACACTAAGAGTCTTTAAACACAGAAAACTTTACTTGACCACTTTAGTAAAATAAATAATCTTCTTTTGGCTGCTCCCAGTTTGGACTCGCCACCGCAGATCATCTGTTTCCATCTCCCTGGTGGTTAATCAGACCCCGTCCAAACCAGCATGGAAATCTGATGCTAATGATGCGCATATTAGATTTGGTTTAGGTTTTTTTGTTTGTTTGTTTAACACTGCTGTTCCTGATGCTTCCCCATTGGTTCTGGCTTGGTATGGAAAACATCAATCCTGCTAACTAATGCTAACAGTACTGATGGACTACATTTCCCAGGTACTCCCTGCTCTGCCCAGTGTGGTTTATGGGGGGGCAGCGGTGTTAGCTGGCTGCTTTGCCTGCTTCCTGCCCGAGACACTTAACATGCCGCTGCCTGACACCATCGAGGATGTGGAGGAGAAATGGTGAGCTAACAGCAAGCAGTTAGCTTCATTAGTAGTTTAATTTTGCTAATGCTAACGAGCTGTTGAGTTATTTACATTACTGTTCTTGGTTATCAATACCTGATCAATAACTGAGATAAAAAAATAAATATCCAAATGAAACTGTCTGTGTGAAGGTCTGGAAGAAAGCCCACCCCCCAACAACAAGAGGGCATGCCATTACAAGAGGGCGGGGCTTCTGTGTGTGTGGCCTCAACAGAAGGCGTGGCTTTAAAAGAGCTGAAGGATGCCGAAGGGACTGGACTCAATGCCCTCTGACCAATCAGATGACACCAGTCAGAGCCAGTGACAACTGGATTGAACTTCGATCAATCAGACGACTGAAGTCATTAATGAATAAATTAATGTTTCAGTATAAAAGCTTTTCTGTGTTCAAGAATTTTCATTTTACTGAGACAATGATGCCATTTAAAACATTTAATATATTTTGAATTGGTTTAAATCAATGAAGTCAGATGTTTGATTATAAATTTATTGATTAGATGTAAATGAATCCACAGCAGTGGTGTGTTAAAATGTCTGACACACATTTTAAACATTTTAAAGTTTTTTTCACTAATACTGGTAAATTTATGATCAATAACTCACTGTAACACACTAATAAAACTTTGATTAATATCAGATGATGGTTGTTATCTTCCTTTCATAATGTAAGAACCAATTTTCAGTCACAAAGATAAATATGAAATAGATCATATGTGTGTCTGTCATAACTGAACCAGGCAGACCTAAGTCACATGAGAAGGTGTGTTTCAAGACAGGTGAGTCTAACAATCACAGGATAGTATTCAGATCTTTTACTTCAGTTCATTTGATTAAATACAGCATTATTTAATTTCAGCAGGTGAAATAAAATATTTCAAGGTTTTAGATTAGTTTATTTAACAGGGGCCATGAACAACACAACCACTGATCCAGAGGTAGCTACAGTATGTAGCTATTTACATCTGCAGCCCCTGGACAGAAAGATATTAAAAAACAATACAGTGCAATAGAAAAAATAAAAAACAACACAATTAGCTAAACAATTAGCTTTACAATGGTACATAACATATAAAACATCATACATTATACAGATGGCATTGTCTCCATATTGGAAAATAGTTGGTTCCATATAAAGGTTTAGATCAGTGATCACATGGTTGGTTTGTCTGAAGTGCTGCTTTAATAATATTGAAGCTTGTACATTCTCTGATGTGGGTAGGAATAGAGTTCCATTTATGTGCTGCTCTGACTGAAATTGTTGATTGTTCGAAAGTAGTTTTTCTAAATTTAGCCCAGCGGTCACCTCTGGCTGATGGCCTGGTCTCCCTGTTCTTGCAAAATGATGCACACACCCTTTGGATAAAAGTGTCTGCTAGATGGAATTGTAGAATTGTAGAATCTGCAAAACAAAAAAAAAACTTTCAAAAGTGAATAAATGTTTGAATTCAAGTCTCACCAGAACTGAAGCAACGTCTTGGCTGGGAAATGAAACGCCTTTAAGAACCTATGAACCAAGTGCAGTAAACTTTGATTCAACTCTTACTTGAATACCATTACCTGGATGACTGAGAACCTTCACAGACATGTTACTTTTGAATGATGGTACAATGATGGTAGCTCCTTTGTTTTTCACAGATTCTGATATACTCTGTATGATGGTTTTAGTGTTGTCACACCTGCTGGGAGCAGCTTGTAGCACAGTAAGTGCAAGAAATGCATTTATTACATAAAGAGCTTAGCATAAGAATAAATCTGAAATTCATTAGCTAGCTACTTCTGGAGACCTTATTTATACTGTACATTTCTTAAAATTTCAGTTAGAATTGAAGATTATATCCTCATATTTGGAGTTCTTAATGATATTTATTACATCCCCGTTAACTAGAATGTCAGGTTGATGTACTGTATGTCAGTTCTCTTGATAAAAAAAATACATGCCCACAGTATTGCTAATGTTAACAGTAAGACAACAGTGAGTTAAACAGTCTGAGACTTTGTTCAAAACTGCAGTGTGTTTGGAAGCAGCTTGTTCTCGTTTTAGCATGGTCATCTGTATATGTCTGGATGTGGACTGCTGGGGAAACCAAGGAAATCATTAATGTATGAGCTAAATAGAATTGGTCCAAGGATCAATCCCTGTGGATCTCCAATGGAGAAAAAAAATAGAATGAGCCAAGAATTTTGTGCACTGTTTTCTTTAGTTTATGTATCATTCCATCTATGTCCATGCGTTATTCACTAACATGCCAATTAAGATTCCACAATTTCATTTAGGAGATGCTTTTGTCCAAAGCAACGTACATCTGAGAGTAAATACAACACAAGCAAGGATCTAGTCAGGAGAAAACAACCTGGATAAGTGCCATAAAACAAAGTTCAAGTTAGATAGGGCCTATGACTACAGGCAATGAGGAGGGAATACATTACAACATACAATTATACAACAATAAAAAAAAAAAAATTTAATGGTTTTTTTTTTAATTATCGGAGTTTGTCAAGTGCCAAGGTGTTCAGACTTCAGTTAAAGACTGAGAGCAACTCTGCAGATCAAACAGAGATAGGTAACTGGTTCCACCACCGGGGAACCACAGATGAGAAGAGTCTGGCTGTTGACCTTGGGCCCTTTTGAGATGGTTGTATCAGGCGCCTTTCGTTAGCTGATTGTAATGAGCGGGAGGGAGTGTAGACCTGAATGGGGGAGTTCAGGTAGGAGGGAGCTGTTTTTGTTGTAGTTCTGTAGGCAAGTGTAAGAGTTTTGGAGTTTTTGGAGCGATCTGAACAGCGGTGTGACGTGCTGTTTTTGGCTGGTTGAAAACCAGACGTGCTGCTGCAAGATACTGATTTACAAACGTTTCAATGCGAATTATGAAAGATGGATTCAGAGGGATGGATGAAGGGAAGGGGGGAATGAAGGGTAACAGATGTGGGATGAAGGAATGCAAGATGAAGGGATGAGTGTATGGGGGTGAGGGATAAAGGGATGAATGGATGAGGTTAGACATTGAGGAGGTCATCAGATGGATGAGGAGGTGCAATGGTCCAGCGTCAGCTAGAGGCATGAAGACAGGAGGGAACCAGGGGAATGGAGACTCTGAGTGGGGGAACCATCTCTTCATGTCCTTTGTATTTCAATATTGCCTCCCAAAAATGCTTCAGAATGATGTGCATGGGTGTTTCTGATGTCGTTCAAGTCATCGAGGATTTATGGGAGGTATGCTAGAGACAAAAGGTCAGGGAATGCCAAAAGGAACATGGATTCTAAGACTTTGTCGATGGATGGAGAAAGAGGTGAGAGGTGCAAATTGAAGCGGCCGTCTGACTGAGAACCACTGGCTGCTGTAGTATTTGGCAAGGCAAACAGATGGGGCTGCATCTGTCAGTGATTGGATGGTTCTTGCTTGGTGGTCATTGGCTCGGCTTGGGTTGAGGGCGGAGGCTTGGCTCAGCACTAGGATGGCTCGGCCTTGGGCTGGAGAAGGCTGAACTTCGAATGTCATCTGTATTACTACTGACGCAACATGGGGAAAGTGTTGTTTTGTGGTGAGTCCCTGAGGAAAAAGTTTGAAAAGTTTTGCTTTCTTGTCAGAGTGGTGGAAGATGTTCATTGCTGCGTGAGTGTGGTCTTCAGGCAAGAGACTGTCCGCTCAGACATGTTTGAAGCTGACAGCTGGTCGGAGCGTTGGCATGGTGGATACGAGTTGCAGTGGTGTCACTTGTCATTTGGACGCCTGGAGTGGATCAGAGTGACGTCGTCCCTCAGAGGCCAAAGACAGGATCTTCCTGGCATAGCTGAATGGCGAGGGACCGATGACGTGGGAGTTCTCGGAGGAAAAAAGTTGAGTGTTGGGGAATGCGGATGGCTGTGAGTAGCCGGGGTTACTGACGGTGTCAGGATGATTGTAGATAGAAAGGACTCAGAGATTTTAGGAGTTTTGCTCATCTTCTTCAAAGAGATCATTATCTGAAGGTTTGAGAAGGAGCTCCTGAGCCATGGTTTCAGGTGAGCATTTTTCTTCACTCGTGTGTCTTGGGTCATGTGGAAACTGAGTCAGAGGGGAAGCAAACGGATATTGTCTGCTTAAATACTTCTTGTGTGGAAGTGGCTTGTGTTCGAAGGTGCGCTTTGACTGTCTGGATAAAAGAACATTATGACTGACTGTATAAAAAGCCTTTTTAAAATGAAGGAAAACAGACCCAACAACACCTCCCCTATCAAGACAGCAAATATCTATTGTTCAATACAACAGACATTTGCTGTCTCTATGAAATGAGACCATGTTTACCAAATCCAAACTGCATAGGATGCAGTGGAAAATGGGCTATTAATTGGTCACACATTTCTCTTTCAGTTACTTTGGAAAGAATCCAGATAGGTCTGTCATTGGTTATATTGATGTTGGGATCACCAGCTTTAAAAATAATGGTTGCTACTGGTTTGATAGTCCACTCGGTAAATTGAATGGTTTGGTTATTCTTCCTGGTTTATTGCTGAGTATTAGATCAATCTGTGTTTGAGATGATGGGGTTATTCTAGTAGTGCCTTCCATAACTTTACTGGGGTCAAACCAACTTGTTATATCCTTAAGCTTCTCAGCCCAATTAATATTTGCCTCCCCAACTTGAATTAATTCTTCATTTGATTTTTTTAAGGGTGTTTCTTAGATGTTCATAAAACATAGTATTTGATGGTCCAAGGTCTGTATATACCAACAACAGTGAAGGACATGTGTGGTGATAACATAAATGTTACATTAATGTAATCTATATCCATAGTTGCTGAATTGATTTTTTTTCCATGCAGTCTTATATGCATAAGCAGTTCAGCACACCTACCCGTAGTGGTGCTTTTATTTTGAAGTTCTTATAGTTCTAATTTGTCTCTCCCAGACACCACCCATGTGACTCGCTGCTGGAGGATTCATAAGAAACCTTCATTCTTTCTTGTTCCATCCCCTTCATGAGTTCTGCAAACTATCTCCTTGCACCGACAAAATTGGTTCCTTGGTCACATCTTAGTTGACGAACATTCCCTCTTATGGCAATGAAAGTTTGTAAAGCACTGATAAATGCATCAGTTGTCGGAGTATGTAATTACCTAATCATCCTTATTACCCTTAGGATGAACAGTACCATGACAGTACGTTATTTTATTTTAAGAGATGATCATATGTTTACAGGAAAATTTTTATTCTGTAACTATGTCTGCCAGAAACTTGTAGTGCAGTAAAAAGTAGTACATTCACTAGTGGTGTAGGAGTACAAGTGTACATTAACATGAACTGGAAATACTGAAGTAAAATATCTCAGAACTCTACTTAAATATTGTACTGTACTAAATGTACCTTTAAATATTGCTTTCCACCACTGGAGATTTCAGTTAAATTTTTTATTTAAACACAAAAACAAACAGAAATAAAACTGATGAGGTATACAAATAATAAATACAACATGATTCAGCAAAATGTAAAGAAAATCAACAATAAGAAACACAAAATGAACAGAAGAGTTCATCGAATCATGTAAAATGTATAAATACAAAAATAAAGTAAAGAATCACTTTACTTCACAAATGTAATGTTTTCTTCGTGTTGTTTATATGTTTGTATATGTTTACATAGCATATATAGAAATGTGTATTTGTGTTTATATATTTTTATATGTTTGCATATATAATCTTTAGATCAGAACATGAGGATGTCTGTGGGAACACTGCCCTCTGCTGGTCCACATATATTATGGATCCATCAGTATTCACAACTTTTAAGTAAAGTGTAATGCATGCATTAATCATTCACAGTTCACAGTCAAACTGCGCCCCCCTAACAAGTGTACGTCAGGTGAGGAATGACAATTTATAGAAAGGTACTCACAGGTAGCAGGAATGAAGTGCAGTCATCAGTGCTGTTAGCTGCAGTTTAATGTGGAAGTGGGATGGAAGGAATCGGAGACCTGAACACGGTAGGAGAAGAGAATAACAGAACAGATACATCTGATCTGAAACAGGTGAATTCATGGCTGAATTTAATGTTAAACATCATCATGAGACATAATTTGCGGGCTCCCTAAACTGGCCCTCAGTCATCAAAACTTCAAGAACCCATGGATTACATCAAATATATTGATTATTATATGTCAGGCTTCTGATGTTGATCTTCTGATTGTCTTTGTTCATTAATTAATAAAAAATAGAGAATATCGCCAAAATTATACTTTAATGTTTGGTGTTAAATATCACAACAGCAGTGGGTCCATATATATTGAGTGTTTAAATTCTTTAAGATAATTGATCTGTTTGTTTTATCTGACTGAATTAAAGCTTTTGTGAACTCAGAGGAGAAAGTTCGTTGTATGAGATATTGACTTAGCTGTTGACTAATCAGCTGTTGATTGATCAGCTGATAATTGATCTTTTGCTCCTAGTGTTTTTGTGTCCTGTAAAGATAAACGCCCCCTTGCGGCGGCCTCACATACTCTAACAGAATCAGCCAATCAGAGAGGACGCGCTGCCTCGTTTCGTTTGAGTGACAAGAACTCGAGCCAATGGCAGTGCGCCTGCGCAGCTGGCATTGTTGTGGGAGGGCGGGGCGAGGCGCCGCTCGGCAGCACAGCGGAAGAAAATGGCGGCCGTGGCTGCAGAGCCAGGAGCTGCGGCGGTTCCGACAACAACAATAACCGCGGCTACGGACGACGAGGGACCACCAGAACCGGGCCCGGGACTCCCGGAAGCCCTGCTGGAGAACGACGAGCCGCTGGAGTACGGCCCGGCGGTGGAGTCGGTCGTGCACCGGGTGGAGGATGGTGGGGACGGGGAGGAGCGGCGCCATGTCAGGCCGGAGCTGGAGCCCGCGGCGGGAAAAGCGCTGCCTGATAATGACGAACTGGTCAACAACTTCCCGGGGGACCGGATCAGCCTGGACCGCTTCTCTCCCGGACTGCCTGCGGATCCAGAGGGCGGCGGGAACGTGTCGGTGCAGGCGGTGTACCGCAGCATCCTGGCCGACCCGCAGCCCTCCGCCGTCTTCCTGCACTCGTTCCCGGCTCCCCCGCCCGTTACCGAGGCCGGACTGTCTCTGGCGGAACCGGCGGAACCGACCACCAACGTGACGACGGATCGGGCCGAAACCGCGAGTCGAGACCGAGGCTACACGGCTCTGGTCCAGCCAGAGCTGAGGCCCGGCCCCGCGGAGGACGCCGTGTTGGACGCTACCACGGAGCGGCTATCGGTCCCGGTTCCGGACACCGGATACGAGGAGCTGCCGGGCCGCGGCCTGCGGGACTCCTCCCCGCCCTGCCGGTCGCCGAAGAGGCGGCTGATAACAGACACGTTAAAGCAGGAAAAACCCGCAGAGGAAGACTCTTCCCGGCCGGAGCCCGGACCCGAGCCGGGTCTCGGTGCTCCGACGCTCGCCTCTGTGGAGGATCTGAGTCCCGGGTCCGAGGTCCGGGTCTCACTGGACCACGTGATCGATGACGCGCTGGTGGTGTCCTTCCGGCTGGGTGAGAAGCTTTTCTCCGGTGTGCTGATGGACGTTTCCAAAAGGTAAAAGTTAACTGAAGTAAAAGTGGCAATGTGAAACATAAACACCATCATCTGCGTTTATTTTTTTTTTTAAATAATCTAATTCTTTTAATTTTAATTTTTTTCTTTCATCAACAGAAACACTAAAGTCATTAGTATTATACCGTTTGTCATTTGTTCTTAGCTCATCTGCTCCAAACATTTTCAGTCACTCCAGAGCTTTGTCCAAAAGTCACAATTTACTAAAGAATGATGGATTTAATCATTTCCAAAATTTACTTCATGCTTTTATCAAATGAAATATTCTGCTTCAGTCTGTAAGATCAAAAAACTGTTCTCTTGTCTACTGAGGACAAACAGCTCCATAAATTACATGTACATGTACATTTCCCCACTGTTGGATGAATAAAGATATATCTTACCTCATCTTATTTAGATAACCACAGTAACACAAAAACATGATACTATAATATACTATACAAGTGTAGAAAATGACAAACAAACAAAAGATAATATTATGTATCTGTGTTCGCTTTGTGCTCCATCAAGGCGTCATCACTTTCAACGAGGAATGTCGAAGAAACTGACAGTTCCGACACATTTAAAATTTCTGATGATCCCAAAAAAGGGCAGCTCCGGTTATTAGGGGGATGATGTTATAAAATGTGGACAGACATTTGAAGCTTCATTCAGAAACCTCAATAGAAACTTCCACTGTAAAAAAAACAAAAAAAACAACAAACATTCGGATTAAAGCTCGGATTAAACAAGATAAACCTTTACTTGTCCCTCAGTGGGGAAATTTGCAAAATGAATGATTACAACTTCTGCTGATGTCCCCACAGTGTTGCATGAGGGGGGGAAAACCCCCCACCTTCTATTTCTATTTTGAGGTTTTTAGAGTAGCTTTATTAAAGCAATATGACTGTTAATTCCAGCTTGTTTGAGACATTTGTAAATTTCCCCACTGCGGGATGAATAAAGGTATATCTTATCTTATCGTGCAGTTGACACTGAAACAGGAACGTGTTCCTGTACAGATTCTGATACTATGCTCCAAGTTTCTTTTACCATTACCAGTGATTTCTTATATTCTTATTTAGGCGTTGTTCAGAGGAATCTTTGATATACATTGTTAATAATTTGAAGACGTCATTTTGATGGACATTTGATTGGACATTAAGCTTTACTGTCTCAAACATATAATTTGTTTGAAGTTTGTTTTTTTGCTAATGGCCTTAGTTAGCAGTCATTTTCATCATCAATTATCTGCAGGTTATTTTTTATCTAATAGTGGTCTGTAAAATGTTTTGTCTGACCAACAACCCAGAAATATTTTGTTTCCAATCAAATCAGGTTTGATTGTCACATACAATCAGTGAGCTGCCACAGCTAGAGCCTTGGTCAAGACACTGATTTAACCTAATGCCATGTTTTTGATGGTGGGTGGGAAACTTGGCACACCCAGAGGAAACCCACACAAGCACAGGGAGAACATGCACGCTCCACACAGAAAGGCCCTGCCCCTAGCCAGGAATCAAGCCTCAAGTCAAGCCAGATTCAGACAAAAGCAGTAGCTAATGCTGTATAATGGTTACCACCGTGAATATGTGACTGAACTCAGTCTAGAGAATACAGGATTTAAGCATCTGGTCAAAGTCCTTCTTGTGCAGTGGCAGGATTGTAGCCTATGAGGTTTATCCGAGGCGTGATTATTGCTAGATGAAAACTTTACCCAATACCCCGCCTTGACAACTTGAAATATAGTCAGCAATGGTGATTTTTGATGGTCTCACAAGAATTTCCCAGTTTGGGACAAATAAAGTACATCTATCTAAGTGCTTTCACATGTGCATGTTGGTCAATTTATTGTGCTGCTCTGTATAAACAAGCACAACTTGTTCAGGAGTTATCAGTAGATCAGAGTCATACAATGGACCATTGCTGACATTTGTGTTATTTCTTTTCTTCTTATTTTTTCTTACTGACAATATTTCACCAGGCTACACACACACTACCACTACCAGGGTCCAAAGTTAACACCCACCAAGTGGCAAATGTGCAAAGATCTTCTGTTTTGGAGAGTAAAATTGTTACTGAAAGTGCAATAAAAGTGTCAGGAGCAAAAAGCCAGTAAGAACTCTTTATCAAAACATTTAGCACATTAAAACTGAAGAATATATATTTTAAGGAGTATCAGCCAGCTGGTAGTGTTTATTCAAATCATTGCAACAGCTTCTAGCACCTGATATACTAAAGGAAGAGTGTCTTGTTTAAGTAAGATATACCTTTATTTGTCCCACAGTGGGACATTGCACAGCAGCAGGACAGAAGCAGATAAATAGTAAACAGGCTAAAGAAAAGTATTAACAAATTTACTCAAGGATTATTTACTAATTTTTTAATGAACTGATGAATCTGCTCACATTCTCTGGGCTGACTGCCTTATTTTTTTTATTTCACTGGTTTATTCTGAAGTTACATCACTGTGACTAATATTTAAAATATTTTTTTAGAATCAGATGATCTGTTTAATGAGGTAGCTCATGGACAATATAAATAGCATAGGCTATTGGAAGTAAAAGTAAGGAACGACAGAGTGAGTAGGTAAGGATGGGCTGTGTACAAAATCAGAAATAGTAAATAACAGGGCTGTCAAAATTGATGCATTAATGCGGATTAATCCATCATCATGATTAATCTGATTAAAAATTTAATCGTTTGGCAACACTAGTAAATATATATCAAACATAATGACACACAGTATAAACAATGTTATCATCCATCGCAATATTTCACTGTGAACATTTTAGAAAATAAATGACAAGAATTTTCTAATTTTTTTTGCCTGCTGTACTGAAAAAACATATGGAACCATAACACCAAAACCGAGGTACATACAAACCGTGAATTTTATTTACCGTTGCACCACTAATATCTAACATCTGAAGCATCGTGACATGTCTGATCCAAACTTACACTCCTCTGCACACATATCTAACACTTCACACTATGCTACAGCTGCAAGAGCAGTTATTTTTGTGTTGCTTATATTTGTGGGGAAAAATTGATTCTTAAATTCATCCCTATTCTCTCTTGAAGGATTATGTCTCAGTGCAGAAAAGTCAATCAGAAATTTAAAGCCCAATTCCCAGTTGGAGGACAAACAGCCAGTTGGGAAATATATTGGCAGTTGTAGTCTTCAAGTTGACTCATCTCTTCCATTTGTTGCTACTATTCTGTTAATGGAAGATAATCGAAGTAAATTCATCTGTTTATTTAATGATGGATCATTACCAATGTGCTTTTTTTTTTAAAGCAGCAATTTGTCGCACAGTAAGAACAAATACATTAGGTATAGAAATCAAAAATTCTGATGCATCAAGATGCATTGATGATCATTTTATAATCCCATTGTATCCCTCTAAACAGAATCGATCATGAGGTAGAGATACCCATCCCTAGTTGCCTAAACTGCTGAAAATGTCCTTGATTAATTAATTTGTCCAGAGTTTTGGGTCCAAACGGGAGTTTTAGTCCCAGTAGAGAGTTTGAGCTTCAGCTCTCAGCTTCTTATGCCAAATTGGCTCCTTTATTTTTGTCTCTTAGGTTCTCACCCTGTTTTTATGTATGTGTGTTTAGGTTTGGACCCTACGGTATTCCCATCACGGTGTTTCCCAGACGGGATGACCGGAGTCGACCTCAGATGTCTGTGCAGTCACAGCCAGTTGCCAACGATGACCCGTCCACCAAACAGGAAGAGGTCACCATCAGCCCTGCAGCCCCATCCCCTCCTCATCCTCATCCCTGGACCTCTAAACCGCCCCCACTGTTCCAGGAGGGTGCGCCATACCCGCCTCCTCTGTTCATCAGGGACACCTACAACCAGGCCTTACCTCAGCCACTGCCACGCAAGATCAAACGGCCAAAGCGGCGCTACCGCTGCGAGGAGCCAACCTCTATCATGAACGCCATCAAGCTCCGCCCCCGCCAGGTGCTCTGCGACAAGTGCAAAGGCGTAGTGACATCAGGTGGGCACAGGGAGGCTCGGCGGGGTACAGTGGATCTGAGGGGTGAGGAGGCATCCCGGCGGCGGAGACCAGCTGACGGAACAATCTCCTCAGAGGTCAAACGACTCAGGAGCGACGATAAGGGAGGACGTGCTGTGGCAGACAGGCGCTCATCATCGGGGATTCGTGTGTCATCTACATCATCATCTTCCTCTCGTCGTGTCTTGAGGGGCGTTGCTTCATCTACAACCTCGTCGCCATCCACAACCAGCCGCATGTGTCTGAAGCTGAACTCAAAGAAGGTTCTGGCCAAAGGTTCTACTGTTGATTGCTCCAAAGCACGGCAGGTTCTCAAGAAGCTAGCAAGGAGTTCTCAGCCGCCGCCACATCGCCGGCCCAAAGACCAGGCCCAAAATCAAAACGAAGGTCAGAGCCAGAGCCAGGACCACACCAAGGCTGTGACCCGAGCAGCAGCACTGCAGAACCGCAACCAGAAGGTCCACTTCACTCGCCGCCAGCACCTCAGTGGCACCACCATCAGCTCGAGCTCCCACACGCCTCTTCCACCCAGAATGCGCCTCAAACCCCAAAGGTATCGTACCGACGACAGCCAGGTGTCCTGCTCCTCCTCCTCCCCGACAAAACAGACCTCTCGCTCGTCACCTCCCAAACCTGCTTTAAGCCCCGCCCTCACACCCACATCTAGCACACCCCCGCCCCTTCCCTCAACCGTTGCTCCTCCTCCAACATCCTACTCCTGTGCAGCCAGTGTTGCTGTGGAGACACAGGAGGTTCTCCCCCCTGAGGAGGAGGGGGCAGAGCAGGTAGAGGGAGGAGATGATGGGCAGGTAATGGATCCTCCTCCCCACTCTTCCTCCCTGGACTCCTCTCACTCAGAGTGCAGCTCCACAGAGACCTTTGACCTCCCCCCTCATGGAGATGCACACTCTCCCCGCACCCCAACTCCCCCTCCTTCCTCATCCTCCTCCTCGTTAGGCCCTCGGTGTCCCTCCTCGTCCTCCCCTGCCACCCCTCCCCCCAGAGCCGATGGCGAGGAGATGCAAGCCGGTGGCGAGGAGGAGGGAGGTGAATTGAAGAGGCGTCGTAAGTCTTCCACATCCTCCTCCTCCTCGTCTTCGTCGTCCTCCTCAGTTTTCTCCAAGTTGGTGTCCAAGTGTTTGCTCCCTGATGGTCGGACGGTGTGCGTTGGTGACATCGTCTGGGCAAAGATCTATGGCTTCCCCTGGTGGCCGGCACGCGTGCTAGGCATCACTGTGTCACGGCGCGGCGACACAGGGCTGGCAGTGCGGCAGGAGGCACGTGTCTCCTGGTTTGGTTCCCCCACCACCTCCTTCCTGCCGCTCACCCAGCTGTCGCCCTTCCTGGAGAGCTTCCAGTCCCGCTTTGACAGGAAGAGGAAGGGGCCGTACCGCCGCGCCATCGCAGAGGCTGCTAGCGCTGCCAAACAGCTGACGCCTGAAGTGCGGGCACTGCTCACGCAGTTTGAAACGTAGCATCAGCTGCTGCTGCCAACATCTCCCCGCCCCCTCCATGCGTGTCATGCCCCCTACCATAATGTCAGCCCAGTACAGGAAGCGGGAGGGGCTTGTTCCTCCACCTCCTCAGACTGATACCTGTCTGTCTGTCAGAGACTGATGCAGACAGATGGACAGTGTTCATGTTTCTGTTTCCTGTTCTTCCTGTTTGAAGGACGGGGCGGAGCTTTGGAGTTACATGTCAGTGTTCAGGAGAGTAATGGGCGGGGCTTATCTCTGGGGTTACCTTCCCCTGTCTTCAAAGAGATCCTCAGTTTCAGGCAGATGTCAGTCAGCGGCAGCGTTCACTCACCTAACCGTCACAGTGTTGTTGTCTTGGTTTGTTAAAGGGTCACCAATTTTACACAGTCATTTCATTGACATGGTTAGAAAATAACCCATAAGATGTCACAGTGATGTCATCCGACTACAAATGTCAAATTGCACATTCTGGGTTACAAACTGGAGGTGTGGTTAAAATACGTGGCTGTATCAAGGAGGGAGGCCCTCATGAAAGACACTGCCCAGGTGCATTATGGGAAATGTAGGTTCCAGTCTGTTTTTAAGAAAACTCTCACAAGAAAACTAAATCACTGAAGTGCTGCCCTGAAAATTCAATCTGATGATTGGTTTACAGTAAAATGATCAAATAACTGTATCATGCTGATGTCACACAGTTACATCAATAGGAGTGAATCGATAAATAAGAATGAATAATGTAAAAAAAAAAACACTAATGAAGGTACAAATTTTAGAGCTAAGATAACAATTGCTAAGTTAGGCTCAGCTGTACTGAACACACAGAGTTGATTTTTTTATGTCGATAGATTAGATTGATTGATCAAAATATCTGACACATTGTTTTTGTAATATTTTCTCACTCCTGAATCTCCAATTTTAATCGCTGTGTATGGTCCGATTTGATGCTATTGAGCACTTCAGTCCAACATGTTTGTCCATCATTGCTCTGGCAAGCTCGGCGATGTGAAACGCTGTGACACGCTGACGTGTCACTTCCTGTTGTCTTGGTTTCCTGGTTCCTCCAGGTTCTGCTGAGGAACACCCACAGGCTGAAAACATTTATTTTCTATTATCTTTCTAAGATAAGATTAAAACTGTGAAACACAAAGTTGTCCAAACTGAGGCCAGGGGCCCCAAATGGGGTCTGGAGGTGAGTCTGACCGTTCAGGACTGTCTGAGGTTTTTAGTTTTATCATGTGATCGTGTGTGTTTCTTCTGATTGATACAAATGTGACTAGAAGTGTTTTGTCACATGCCCTCTGATTGGTTCATGAAGTCAGCTGGGTCAAATCCTGGACTCCTATGGGTAGGAGTATGGTTGCTGTGGCAACACTGCTTCTAGTGAGATAATATATAGTGAAAACAAAATTAAAAGAAGTCCAGGATTGGATCAGGTCCCTGTACTCCTGTGTCAGATCAGGTCTTTGTCCCGGACCAGATCTCTAATGATAGAACCAGATTTTTTGAAAGTTTCAAGTTGATTCCTTTCGGACTAGAATCATGGAACATTTCTGGGTTCATCAGTCTGTTACAGAGCTGCTCATGTTTGATCAGTCAGACTCCATGATTAGTTATCACCCTTATTGATAGTCACAGTTGATCATCGTATCTTTGATTAGAGAAAATTCTGCTGCTGTTTGCTTTAAAAGACTTTGTTTGAAGCTCAGAGACGTTTTATGCAGACAATGTTGCTGATGTCTCACTCAGCAGTGTTTGAGACCCTGGGGCCTCAGTTTTTCAACATTAGACTGACAGACGGACAGGTAGGACACACTGACTGTTAGACAGGACAGCTGCCCTGACGCTGGTTTCACAAAGTTACTTTCAGATGGATGTCTAAATTCATCAGTTGCACAAAGCTGTATAGTTGTTGACTGTTATTAGTAGGACTAGTTTTCCATTAATTCTGGGTAAATTAAGACCTTTTTCAAAATAAAAAACTGCGTGACTGTATCAAACTGCACAGCTCCCTACACGTTTTATTGGGTAAAGTCAACCTAAAAGCTTCCAGTAACTTAAAATCTCAACACAGTGCAAACATGTGGCAGAGATGAGCTGCTGGAGCTTCTTCAAGCAACATTATGTGACATTTTTCCTGAAAATAACAGTGTCAGCAGGAAGTGCTGGGAAAGAGCAGGGGGACTCAGCTAATAGGGCCATTAGCTGTATGGCTAACAATGCTACAATTAGCAGCAGTTGGCGGTTACTTAAGCAACAAGTAAATCGATCAGTGGTGGTGTGAAAGTGACTTGCACTCCGAAACTGTTGAGGCGCCAAGTTGCAAAAAATACCAGTTCTTGTATGATGCTGCTTTAATGTGGCAGGTCTCAATACTTCTGCTAACTCTTGGTAAAACAAAAACCATGTCCTCACCGCTGTATATTGTTACTGTGGTCTCTAGAAACTCTTTTCCTTCTCATTGCTCGCTCCACCACATTGTTAGCAAACCACAAACTATGTGAATTTTTTTTGTTATAGTTATGGTGCTCCTGGCCACACTGGCTAAATATAAATCTAAAATATCTTTGTGAAACCAGCCCCTCCACTCATGACAATGTTGATGATGATGATGGTGAATAAGGTGGATTTTCCCTCTCTGCTGTTTGTGGTTTCAGCTGTCAGACTCTTTTTACCGTCTGTTTGCAGATCAGAGATCCTGAACTAAAAACTGTTGGGACAAAATAACGGAAACACGGACAAAAAAAAATAAAAGAGAATCCGTCTGAGTCGATCTGTGTACTTGTTTTTTTCTGATGTTTTAAATCTATTAAAAAACTGTCAAACTTCTCTTTGAATCGTCGTCGTTGTCATTTAAAGCTTCATTCTTCTTCCTTGCTGATTTTACTGTAGGAGTAACAGTGGTGCCTTGCTCAGCGCCACACCGGCTGCATACCTCAGTCAGATTTTCTCACCTGCAAACAGATGTTTGGTAAATGGGTCTCCAGAGTTGTTTTTACCAAAAATGTCAGGATAAAATAACATTTCTGTTTCAATCTTCCGAACTCCACTGAGATTTTTAATTATATTTGGATACAAATCAGTGGATTAAATGAGACTGACCCTAACCTTAAAAACTGAATACTCAGATTAATTACAAGTGTCGACAAGTTTTAACCCAACATTTAGACATGTTGCTGATTTAAGGTAAAAACATCTCTGATAACTAGAGTGGGAAAATACCAATGGCTACTGACTAAATACTGGAATATATGAGGTGCAGGATAAATACAGTTCATTGTCAGCAGATATTGCCTAAATTACTAACTGCTGGATGTGTAAACGAGCAACTGCTATCAAGTTGAATCTGTGAATTTAGGGGTGATATGTTAATGTTGTGTTTGTTTCTGCTGAAAAGTTGACAGAAACATCAGTTCGTGAAGCTGACATTTGTTTCTGTGATGTGACAGTGAAATATAACAGCAATATATATATCAGATATTATTTATATTTAATACATGTAAATCAGTAGTCTGAAATAAATTAAAGAACAGAATATTAGAGGGTTGTTATTACCGCTGAGCTCTGATGATTCCACATCTGCACGTTCACACCCGTTAATCAACATTGCTCAGGTAACATCCAGGAAGTTCTATTAAAACTGTTTAAAGCTTTAGTCTCATTAATGAAATGTCAGTTATCTCAAGTGAAGTTTGATTTAACACAGAAATATGTTTACATCAAATCTATCTCTGATGACATCATCATTGACACCTCTCTCTGATGACATCATCAGTGACACCTCTTTCTGATGACATCATCAGTGACACCTGTCCTCTCTCTCTCTTTCTCTCTCTCTCTGTGCAGCACGACTCTGAAGAGCTGCTGATGCTGAGAATCCTGCGCTGTGATTCTGTGATTGGCTAAGAGCTGTGGGTGGAGTCAGGGCAACTGATGACCAATCACATGGACATAAATGATCAATAATTATTTAAGTGAAGAGTTTATATTTATAAAGAGAAGGAAGCTTATTCATCATCTTATCACGGAGCATTTCCAGGGATACTAGATTCAGACCAATGACATCACATGTTTTATTTTGCGTCCTCCAATCAGCAAATCATTAATCAGCTCACGGATTAATCCAACAACATCAGTGCAGAGTGGTCAGGACATGTTAGTCTAGTTTAGCACAAAGACTTGCAGTGGAGGTACACACTTAGCGTAGCTCCAGTCAGTGTGATTGACAGGTGGATTATTCAGGGCTGATCAGGTGTCAGTGTTACCGGCCGCACACAGTCTAGTTTTCCAGTCATTATGGGGACATCTGTGTCACTTTTCTATCAAAAATAAACCTTATCCACAAAGCTCTTCTGTCCTGTGAGGCTGGGGTCAGATGTAGTGACAACAGAGCAGTTCCTGTGATTAGCTCTTAGCTTTGTACTGGCCCTTGTTGAGAAAGCAGTTGGAAGTAAAATAGTTAGCACACACATATAAGACTTTTCCAGTTGCTGTGGGGACATTTCCATCAAACGTATAGTTAACTCACTGGGTCTTGACATCCTCAGATGGTGGGAGTAGATGAAGAACTTTGTGTTGGTTCTTGCCCCAACAACACTGCTTGTACCTTCCACGTCTTTGTATAACAGCAGCAAACAACGAGGTAGATTCTCTGGGTTTCAGTAGGCAGAAAGATCACCGGTCACCTGGAGGTGGTGCTGTGTTACAGTTTAGGTGTCGTGTTTTCTGTAGGAGACAATAACTTAGAGCTTTGTAATTTTTCAGCCCTTGAAGATCATAAAAGCTCTAAAATGCACTAAAGGAAAGGGCGAAAAACCAAGAAGTGTAATATGGCACCCGTAGATAAAAACCTGCAGAAAATATAGCTGAATGTCAAACTCTGCTGTAGAGACTTTCAGAGTTCAGTGTTTCCTGGCTCAGGATTCACCAATCACACAACATCAATAGTTCCAGCAGAGATTTGGGTTCAGGTTCAATCAGTCATCACGTCCAATAATTAATCAATAATCAGCTTTTTCTTCCCTCAGAAGAAACAGAAGCATGATGACGTCCTACTGTTGACTTTTTTATTATGAATATATGAAACTGTGATGGTTTACAAGACACAAGAACTAGACCCTGCAGAGTCCAGGTCCTGTAGAATCCAGATCCTGCAGAGTCCAGGTCCTGTATAGTCCAGGTCCTTCAGAGTCCAGATCCTGCAGAGGAAATAGGTTCAGTGTTTTAACATTTCTGTTTCTACACCTGGGAACCAGCAGGCCGCAGTCAAATCTTGCAGCTGTTTTTAGTTCAACCTGAGCTTCATGCTAACGTCAGTCATTACTAACTGTAGTTTTATCATCAATAAATTCAAACAGGTTGCGTCTCACAAACTGGTTCTTATGTAGAATTTATCAACACATTTACAGTCATCATTGGAAGTTCTGCTAGCTTGTGAGGCTACACTGACTTCCTGTTTACATGGCTGATTGATCCTGATTGGACAGAGCTGCTATTTCCTAGCAACAGATTTACACATTAATAAAGTTTAAGTGGTTGAACCTAATTCAGTGAGTCACTGGTTTGAAACTGACGCAGGATTTTTTTGTTCAGGCTGAAGGATTCATGAAGAGCTCTTCAGGTCCACGTCTGCAGTCTAAACTGGTTCAAACTGGTATCTGAAGGCTATTTTATGTTTTGAGTCATCCGTCCATCCTCAGACATTTTTTATTTCTGTGACCTGAAAACGATGCAAATATGTGACAACAAACAGAGATTTTATTGTAATATTGTATATAAACTGCAGGTGATAAATGCAATAAAAAGGCTGCATGTGTGAAACCACTCTGTTTTGTTTGATTATTAATCAGCAATTAGAGTTGGATTAAACTGATTTTATTTATTTATTTATTTTTAAATGTAATTTTTATGTTTAATTACAGGGGAAAAAAGCAAATTTTCTCTGCAGAGCTGAAAAAGTCTGAAAAAAAGTCAAAGGATTAAGTTTTCTATCATTGTGAACTGTTTGAGTTTACGATAAAGAGATTCATCAGTAGAATCAATTTGATTTCCCTCATTTCAGAAACAAAAAAAAAACTAACAAATTTCTTAAATTTCCAACTTTAATGTTGCTGTGTTTATGATTATGTTCGGAAGGTCTATTGTTGTGTTTTTGGGGTGGACCAACGTAGGCAGGAACAGAGACAGACTGTAGTTTGGTAAGAGTCTTTAATGAAAAAACAAGCAAAGGCAAAACTCAGGTGGAGATGGCTGGAGGCTGGCTGGCTGGTGGACGGATGGGGTGGTTGGCTGGTGGCGGCTGAAGTAGGAGACCAGGGAACTGGAGACAGGGAAGCACGGGAGGAAAAACATGTGGCAAGAACTTTCCAAAAACTTAGCATTTAGCGATCGCAGAAAATACATAAGAGCTAGATTCACCGTATAGGACGGAATCATCTGGCAGAGGAGTGGAGTCAGGGCCAGGCTTATGTAGGAGGTGGTTAATGACAATTGAAAACCGGTGTGCCTCATCTGCCAAGATTCGGGGCAGAAGTGAGAGTCGCACCAGCCGCGCCTCCAGCCACACTGGACACTGAAAAGCAGAAAAGGAAATAAATGCAGACAACAAAAAACCAAACACAGAAAACCAGACCATGACAGCCTATACTGTTCCTGTTAATACCTGAGTCCACCTGATGTCAGTTTACTGTCTGGAAACTTCTTTCATTTATGTTTTTGTGAAGCTACAAAGAGAGGGGCATTATGGGTAACTGTAGGCTCCTGTCACCAGTCAAATTTCTTCAGTTAATTCTGGTGAAGGTGAACTATCTGAAAACGAATGAAACATGGTGAACTGAAGAAAATAATCAACAATAAGTTTTACATTTAATAAAAGTATAAAAGAAATAAACATGTTTAAATGAACAGATTTACCTTCATGCAGCTCAGATTAACATTTTTTTTAGTGAATCTGTTGCAGGATTATAAAGTGTAAATAGACTAATCAGAACCAACTAACACAATAAAACCATAAACATCACAAATTCATATTCATTTTCTGTTAGTTTAATTATTTCCAGGTCAAGTTGACCCACCAACATTGTTGTAAAGCTGAAACATCAACAACACATCAGTGTGTCCTCATTTAATAAAGTAATTTGAACAAAATACATCAACATACAGACTCATTATCATAAAGTCACAGACTGAGAACAGGAAATGGTGACGGGACCTGAACTTAGGCAGAGTCAGAGTGTCACCTGTGGACACGTGACACTGAAAGTATTGATGTTGGAAAACTTTGAGAGAAAGTAAATGATTATTGGACCCTTCACCCTGACTGTGAACAATCACTACAACCAGGGAGATAATCATGAAAGTCAATAATCAGTCATCGATAATCAGTGATCATAAACTGCTGTCTCAATGAGCGTTACAACAGGTTAGTAAGTTTCCGTCACATGGAGACATGATTCTGTGTGTGTGTGTGTGTGTGATGGTTAATAATCTGTTGTTAATCTCTGCGGACTTTCACCTGAACACAGAAACTGTCTTTCTCTCTGCCTGTCTTGCTGTCTCTCTCTCTTAAGTATTCTGTGCTTGATCATCCAGGAAGTCAGACAGCTGCATGTGAAATGGAAGACGACTGTAAGGTAAACTGTTTATTGATTGATTATTGTGTCCAAAACAGCCTGATTGTTTCTGTCAGTTAAACAGCCCAGCTGCCACCTGTTGTCTCAGTGAATGAAAACAGGTGTACTGTAGGATTATGAGACAAGTAAACTGCTGGACAGGTGATGAACAGGTGAACAACCTCTTTGTTTCACTCTGTTCATGTTTCTTTGAAAATACATCTGATTTACCTGTTGATTTGATTAAAGCTTTAACTTCTGCATCCGTCAGAACAAACTTTGCTGACAGTCTCAGAACTGTATTTGAATTCTAGTGAAGATTCACTAGTTTCCAAACATGCAGAATGTGTCAGACTTTCATGAAGCAGAGTAATATCTACATGATGAAACAGTAAAAACATTAGAGATGGAAGAAGACAAAGAAGAAGAACTTAAGTAAAGAGAGAAATAACATGAACCTTAAAGCTGGATGCTACAGGGTTAAATACAGATCATTAAAGTTCTACAATTCTACAATTTCATTTTACAGTTCTAAACTAACTTAAGATAAATGAAGTCTGGTCCAGCATTATAATCTGATCTCTGTGTTGTAGAGGACTCAAATCTAGTTTATTGTTTTAGTTGATGTTTTTCACATGGAGAATTTTCCTGATAAAGTTGAGTTTTTGATCAAATTACCACAAAAAAAACAAACAAAAAAAACTGCTGTGGAATAAATATTAATATGAAATATGGAGACATGATCATCTGAGCAGGTGTTTCTTCTGTTTTTATACTAAATGACTCAAACATTGATCACTGTCGGGCAGCTTTAAAGTTCTCTTTATGCCACTGTGTGATTCTTTGATCTCCAACAGACATGTAGAAAGTTTTTCTTTTATTTAGGAAAAATAATGTTTAGTTGTTTCTAGGAGTTTATAAGAGAAATGTTCAAGTATACTATTTAAAATCATGAGACCTCCTGCTGATGGTAATACTAGTTTTTCTATGGAAAATCCTTTCATGACTGAAAATCAGAAACACTTTGATTTTCGAGTTTTATATATATATATATATGTAATTATCATTATAATTAATCTTATTTCATTATTTCATTCCACTTTTATCTAGTATTTCTTGATTTTGTGTCTTTGTAACTTCATATTGAAAAGTGCTACCTGTAGTAACAGGTGTGTCTGTCTGCCCAATCAGACTCATGATTACCTGGCAGAGGAGCAGGGCCACAAGGCAGACAGGGTTAGCCTGCCAGGGGGAGAAGATGGAAAGAACAGACCACTAGAAGCACAGAGGGTGGCGTCAGACATGATTTACACCATCGAAGACATCCCACCCTGGTACTTGTGTATTCTACTGGGACTACAGGTAAAACTGGGATTAGACTGGGATTACACTGGGTTTATATTCATCTCATCAATTTTAGACTGGGATCAGACATGTTTTAGAAAGGGACTACTGGATTTATACTTGGATTAGATTGGGAGGAGACTGGGTTTAGACTGGGATGGTTAGGTTTGGATTGGATCCAGACTGGGATTACTGGTTTGAGATGGGTTTTAGACCGGTCTGATGTGGTTTTCATTTACCAAAGATCTAAATTATGATAGTTTAAATGTTTTTGGACACTGGTTATGGGCGATGAAGAGATGGTTTAAACTGGCAGCTGCAGGTTTGGATAGTTAGAGAAGAAGATAGTTTGACCATCAAAGGTGAGGAAGGATTGATGTTGATGTCACCTCATCTGTTGTCTGTCCTCAGCATTACCTGACATGTTTCAGTGGCACTGTAGCAGTACCGTTTCTTCTGGCCGAGGCCATGTGTGTTGGTCGAGACCAAAACACCGTCAGTCAGCTGATTGGAACCATTTTCACTACTGTGGGAGTCACAACTCTGATCCAAACCACTGTGGGAGTCAGGTGAGAGTGGGGGAGTCAGGTGAAACTGGGGGAGTCAGGTGAAACTGGGGGAGTCAGGTGAGACTGACTTGTGTGTGTGTGTTTCTGTGTGTGTATAGACTTCCTCTGTTTCAGGCCAGTGCATTTGCTTTCCTGATTCCTGCACAAGCCATCCTCAGTCTGGACCGCTGGAAGTGTCCCAGTGAGGGTGAGACAGTCTGTCCGTCTGTCTTTGCCTATCAGATGATTTTAATTCTGTAACTAAACAACAAGATGATAATAATGATGTGATTTGTTCCTCTGCAGAGGAGATTTATGGAAACTGGAGTCTTCCACTCAACACTTCACACATCTGGCAGCCACGCATCAGAGAGGTACATGATTATTCAATTCAATTCAATTCAATTCAAAAAACTTTATTTATCTCGCAACAAAAGTGAAGCAAACAAAAAACAACAAAAGCAAAAGCAAGATAATGGCAGCTTTAAAAAAAAGTAATAGTGCAATGCAATAAATATTGTGCGATTTAAAACAGTAAACAAATACTGAAAATTAAGCAGAAGGTAAACAAATACTGAATGAGACAGTAAGGTGCAAATGATATGTGCTTGGTTGGAGTTAGGGTTAGGGTTATATAAATATAAATATAAATAAAGCTTATTTGTACAGTGGGTTTGGTCCAGGTGCCACCTGATGCAGCAGACAAGTGCGAGGCAGCTATAAGGACTGCAGCTTCTGTCATTGATGCAACAAAAACTTGTGTGTGGGTGGAGTTCAAGGAAGTCATGGAGAAGAACCTTCATTCAACCTTAAAGAGGTTCTGACAAACTAAGATAAGATAAGATAAACCTTTATTCGTCCCACAGTGGGGAAATTTGCAAACAGTTAGACAACTCAAGACGGGAAGGCAGGGCTTAGTCCAACTCCTGACTCATCCTCCATAGAAAAAGCTGAGCTAGAAGATTCAGGGAAGTCTTGTTCATCTTTCTGGCAGCAGTCACTGGGGTAATTAATATGTAAACAAATAATTTATTTGTTTGTGTGTTTCAGATCCAGGGGGCCATCATCGTTTCCAGTATTGTGGAGCTTGTGATTGGTCTGTGCGGGTTGCCAGGTTTGCTGCTCGAGTACATCGGTCCACTCACCGTCACCCCAACTGTCTCACTGATTGGGCTGTCTGTGTTCACCACGGCTGGAGACAGAGCCGGGTCTCACTGGGGCCTGTCAGCACTGTGAGACAGCTGTCTGTTCACCTGTCTGTGTGTTCACCTGTCTACCCACCTGTTCTTTTGTCGACCTGTAGATCTTTTTACCTGTGTCTTTTCTGCTCTAATAACTGAATGTACATGAATTATGAATCAATCTCTTTCTGTATCTGCAGGTGTATTTTGCTCATTGTGCTGTTTGCTCAGTACCTGAGAGCAACATCACTTCCTCTTCCTGTTTACAGCAGGAAGAAAGGACTGACCTCCACCAGAGTCCAGATCTTCAAAATGTTTCCTGTAAATAAAAAAAATATACACAAATAAAAACCAAACAAGGTGACGTGTCAGATGATGATGTCAGTCCCTCAGATTTCAGTTCTTAATCATCTTCAATTCTCTGAACTTTTGGAAACAAAAATCATTTTCACATTTTCAGTTTCTGACATGTCTCTCAGATCATCCTCGCCATCATGTTGGTTTGGCTCATTTGCTACATTCTCACTCTGACCAACCTGTTGCCGAGCAACCCTGATCACTACGGACACAAGGCCCGGACTGATGCCCGTGGTGACATCATGTCTTCATCACCCTGGTTCAGAGTTCCCTACCCCTGTAAGACACCCAATCACAGGCTGCACTCACAGTTAGTCAGATCATCTGATCATTTAAAAAATGAATTGCACATGAACATTTTTCTGTTCACATCATAAAATGAGATCAGCATTGACTATTTTCAATCTTCAGACATTTTTCAAAAGGTCCATTTTCATTTTAATCCACAGATTTTGTTTGACTAGTGTCTCACTGTTTAGATCTTTTGGCATAAGCAGTCTGAAGTTAAGTTTTCCTGTTAAAGAACTTCCTTTAGAGTTGCACATAGGAACATGGGGATCTTAAACTTGGACAGAAAAAGTAAGTGATCAAAGGTCAGACCTTAGAGCCAGACAAGTTAAACCTTCAGTGAGGTCACAGAAGATGATGATGGAGTGAAGGACAAGATAGGTCAAACAGAGTGTTTTTCTTTAGTAAAACTGAAGTAAAACTTCCTGTTCCCTCCGGTCTCTGATAGGCCAGTGGGGGTTGCCGGTGGTAACAGTTGCTGGGGTGCTGGGAATGTTGAGTGCTACCATGGCAGGCATCGTAGAGTCGATTGGTGATTATTACGCCTGTGCTCGTCTCTCTGGAGCCACACCCCCTCCAGTCCACGCCATCAACAGGTGAGACACGAAGTAATCTTGTCTTACCTGACAGACTCCACCCACACAGGTGTTTGATGGCTTTTGGTTTTTGTTTGATTGTTTTAGGGGAATATTCACTGAGGGCGTCTGCTGCATCATTGCTGGCCTTTTAGGGACAGGAAACGGCTCCACTTCCTCCAGTCCAAATATAGGCGTTTTGGGCATCACCAAGGTAACTGAGGCCATGCCCACCTGCAACAGGTTTGCTTGTTTGGTAGAAACTTTCTGGTTCTTGATTACAGACTGGCTGGCTATTTTCTGATGTTCCTGATCATGCAGTATCAGCATCCCCAGACCTCTGCAAATAGTCCTCAGACCTTTACAACTAGTCCTTGGACCTCTGCTCCTAGTCCTCAGATCTCTGAAACTCAGACCTTGACTCCCTGTTGGTGCTGGTCTACAGACCAACTCATTCTTGCCTCAAAGTCAAACTCAACTCCCCACTGAAAGCCTGATAATAGAGTCATTTAACTTCACCGCAGCCTGAAAGCCATGTTTTCTGGAAATGTTCTCTGCAGCCAGTTCATGAGATGGATGTTTAGATTGTGACCCTGTGTGCAGGTGGGCAGCAGGCGGGTGGTGCAGTATGGAGCAGGCATCATGTTCCTGTTGGGATCAGTTGGGAAATTCACGGCTCTGTTCGCCTCACTACCAGACCCGATCCTTGGAGGAATGTTCTGCACATTGTTTGGTGAGTCACATTCACAGGTAATATGTTTCACACAGGTTTGTTAGTGATGTAATAATAATCCAGGTGTTGATGCTTCTCAGGTATGATCACAGCTGTGGGTCTGTCTAATCTGCAGCTGGTTGATTTGAACTCGTCCAGAAATCTTTTTGTTCTTGGGTTCTCGATGTTCTTCGGTCTGACTCTACCAGCATACTTAGACACACACCCCAACTCTATCGACACAGGTGACTGAGTGTACGCGTGTGTGTGTGTTAATGTTGATCAGCTGTTAGATGTGGATCCTACAGATCAGTTCTGTGTGTTCAGGTCTTACAGAACTCAATCAGATCCTGACTGTTCTTCTGTCCACTGAGATGTTTGTTGGAGGTTTTCTGGCTTTTTGTCTCGACAACACAATACCAGGTAACATACGCACGCACACACACACACACACACACACACACACACACACACACACACACACACACACACACAATGGAATCCATAGAATGCATAAACCAAGTAAAATACAGCATTTTAAAAGAAGTGTGAGATCAAGATCAAACAACATGACTTTCCTGATACAGGCCTGTATCAGGAAAGTCATAGTTAGTTAAAGGCTAAAGTGAAGAGATACATTTTTTACTTTCTTATAAAAAAGAAATAGCAAGCTGGCTTCCCTGATATATACAGGTAGTGTGTTCCATAACTTAGGGGCATAATTGACAAAGGTTGCATCCCTGATTTTCTCAATGATCATGGAGACATTTTGAAATTTGTTGTTAGCCTAGCTAACATGAGTTTCTCTGTGGCCACCGACCAGACTGCCAGTGCAGAGTGGGTGTAATCCTGTCATCCTCAAAGTAGTTCAGAAATATGTACCTTTGCTTTATTTATCATGTTCCACACATGCCGGCCTGATTTGCAGACAGTCTTGTGAGCCATACAAAAATTCAAAAGGACTGTATCTGGTCATACCTAAAGCTTAGTTGAATAGGCCTGCCTTAGCCCCTAACCCTAACCCTAAACCTGAACGTAATTCTAACCCTGAAACCAAGCCTTGACTGTCAAAGAGCAGTCTAGACCGTTGTCATGGCTCTGGGCCCAGAGGCCTATACTACAAAGCAAGTTTAACCTACTCATATTTAACTCAGAGTTAACAAGGCAAGTCAGGGTTGACAAACTCTGATTGCCTCAACTGGTGTTAAACAGTGATTAAGATGTTGGTTTGTTGAGTCGGTGATAACTTCGGTGTTCGGCAACACGGGCAGTTTTTGTATGACTCATGCTCATGCTGTGTTTTTCCCCCCAGAAGAAAGCACATTGATAATATCAGGATATGAGGAGTTTAAAGAACCATTAACAGCTAAATCGAACACCGTGGAGACCAGCAAAGTCAGGGAGGCTTGTTGACTGCAGACAGAGTGAATTAATTAGTACAGTGTTCTTGTCGTAAGTTCTCTGTTTTGTCTTAAGGACTCTTCTTTTATTTGTTATATGATTGAGATGTAAGGACATGTAAAATAGTCAATCTAAATATGTGGAAACAATTAGCTGTGGAACTGTGGACACACAAAGGTCCAGTTGGGGTATCCACAAGCTTTGAGTGCATTCTTCAAGTGCTTCTGCTCCTTCTCTTGGGCCTGTACACTTGTGGGAATGTTCTCCACTTGGTGGTGCAGGGTTCTGATGACTCCAAGCCTGTGTTCCAGTGTGTGGTGGGAGTTGAAGAGCAGGTATTGGTCTGTGTGTGTTGGTTTTCTATACACCTCGATGTAAGGGCTTCTGTCCTTCAATATGTACGTTGCAGTCCAGGAAGACCAAAGTTGTGTCTTGTGTCTTCTTGTGTGAACTTGATGTTGCCGTCCACAGAACTGATGTGTTCTGAGAAGGTGTGTACTTCCTCAGTTCTGATGATAACCCATGTGTTGTCCACATATCTGAACCAGTGGCTTGATGCAGTTCCCCTGATATTCTTCTGCATGTAAAACTTCCCATTGTAGGTGGTGTTGAGACAGAGGTCCAGCAGTTGGCAGATCTGGTCTGGACTGAGGCTACTTCTGTTGCCCAGAGTGTTGTCATGAACTTTGTTGGTAAAGTCCATAGAGTTTTGGATGTGGTGAGGAGTATTGCCAACCAAGGCAGCCAAGAGTGGCTATGTGTTTGGCAATGTTGTAGGTTACCCAGTCGATGCTGCTGATGATCCTTGTGAATCTTGGGGAGTCCATACATGCATGGGATTGCCTCTCCAGGATATAAGCCATATTGTTCACGGGTGATGGTTCCTTTCCTTTCCATTTCTTCTGTAGTTGTTGCAGACACTCTATGGCCTTTTTAAAAAATATATCCACTGGTGGGATCTCATTTCAGTGACTCGTAAGTTTATATTGCTCAGTAGTGAAGTGACCGTGGCATGATAGTCCACTGTGTTCAGGACCATTGTACATCTTCCTTTGTCTGCTGGCAGGATGGTGATGTTAACTTACCCGGATAAGCCAGTTACCTCGCTTTGTAGTACAGGCCTCTGATCTTTTGCTTTGCTTACCTTGTTTCCTGTTTTACTGGGAGGCTCCACCTGCCCTTGATTATTAACTGTCTGCACCTTTGAGGAAGAGCATAAAGCCAGGTATCCTCAGTGTGTGCTTTCTCTGAACAGCTGGGCTTTTGCCACCCTCTGATTTGATGTTTTGTTTTCTCTTTGTTTTAGCACCATGCAACACAAGGTTTGCACACACACATGCCCTTCAGTGCATCCCACAACTCTCGCAACTCCACCACACACTGACAACTGACTTCACAACCCATAAAATTGAATTTCTTATCAGTTACAAGGTCTACTGTGTGGATCTTCCTTAATTGTTGTGACCTGAAAGATATGGTCATAACAAATGGGGGGTCATCCAATTTAGCATCTACAGTAGGTTTTTTTTAAACTTAAAAGGAATTTTGGCAGTTGTATTATTGTATTGAAAAACCCTAGATGTTGATAGTGTAGATGGTATGTTTGTCCATTTAAAAAAGTGTGTTTGGGTGGCCCATGATAGCTGGTAGTTTAATTTTGGTTTGATGTTGGTTTTCTTTGTTTTTTAACAGGATAAGAAGTGGAGCATGTAGATTTCTTTGTGAGTCATCAGAGTTGCATGTTTTTGTACAGTCTTTGGGTGTAGCAGAGGGTTGTGGCTGAATAGTAATTTTGGCCAGAGCATTTGTTTGTTCCCCAATTCTTCCAGTTAGGTTGTACTAACAGTTCCCTGTCAGGAGGGACTGTTACTCTTCAGGACCACCGTGTCATTTTTGCATGTTGTCCATGTGGATAGCAAGAGTGCCTGTGGATTGTTGTTGAGTCAGGTTTAAGTCCGCAGATGTGTTTCCATCACTTCAGAGGACATTACATTGACTTGTTTTCATTCCCTGGAGGCTTACCCTAACACTAATGTAACCCTTAACCTTACTTACTTGCTCAGTACAGTACAGAGATACTGGTTCTGGTTGACTTTGACCTCAACTAAATTTTTGCAAATTTCCCCACTGAGGGATGAATAAAGGTTTATCTTATCTATCTTATCTTAAACTGGACCTTGCTGACAGTAATATACGTCACACCTCTGCAATATCAGATATAGAATGACTGGCTCTCATTGATAGATGTGCACCTTTTAAAACCTCAGGGTTAAAGATGGATAAAGCCCCTGGTTGTCCACAGAATCATCAGTGATGTTCAAAACAAAGGACAAAATGTGGCCTCTACTGGTGAAGCAGCCCACTGACGGACTTTTAAATGACTTAGAAATCAGTGCACATCCTCCTTGAGAAAAGCTGAAGTCAGTCACCACATAGAATTAATCTCTGGCTCTTCTACAAACCTGTTAAAAAAAAGCAGTAAATGTTAATAAAGACAAATCCTCTACTTCTTCTTATGTTACATTTAATGAGTGCTTATGAAATAAGTCACCAGAGGTCTGCCATGCTATCAACACACATTTTGCTGCTGCTGGGAATCAGTTTGATCAGGTGTAACCAGGATCTGGTCTCAATGGTCCTCCTTAAACTGGACCTCTCATTTCACTCTACAGACCCTCACTTCCTCTGCTGTTAGGGAGGCACTCTGAGCTATTGACTGCAGGAAAGCCACTGGGGAGGATAAACTAGACCCTTATTTTTTAAAACTCTGTGCCCCATTCAGTACTGAACAAATTACTTATCTATTTAGTCTCCATTTCTACTGGAGTTAAACCTCTGGTCTGGAAATCTACACATGTAGCCCCACTGCATGAGGGTGATGACAGAAATGATCTTAACAACTATCTGCCTATTTTCAAACTGTTTTGCTAAAGTCCTGCATTCATTAATTAACAATCAGCTCAAATTACTCCTCTCAAAACATTCTTTGTTCAGTCCACAGCAGTCTGGTTGGAGAGCTAAACACAGTACTGTCACTGCTATTTGTCTGGTTACAGACGATATTGTATCTGCTGTTGACAAAGGGATGTATTGTGCTGCCCTCTTTGATTTGATTGCTGTTCATAAAAGAAATGATGTGAGCAGACATGATTATTTCCAAAACTTTCAAGAAAAATGGCAGCTTGGAGATGGATCTAAAATTAAATCTTAAAACAGAGGTATCTCTTTTGTGTATATTTATTCTAAGTAAACTTAACTAGACTTTCTACATAATTGGAAATGAGGTCATGTTCACAATGATCCCTCTAGATTTAAACAAAGGTTGAAAGAATACCTAACCCTTCACCCTAAAATTTAACGTTTTACATTATGGGGACCATAAGGAAGGAGAGTCCCCACAATGTAAGCTGATTTATGTCCCCACAACACATTCACACACACACACACACACACACACACACACACACACACACACACACACGGTCAGCTGTTGATGTAAGGGACATTGTTGAGTGAGATGAATATGTCTCATAGTGAAGAACACACATGTACGTTGCGTTTCATTGTGTGTGTGTTTCTGTATGTGTGTCTTCAGGTTCCAGACAGGAGCGAGGTTTAGTCGAATGGAGGTCTTCCTCCTCCCTCTCCTCTTCCTCCTATGATCTTCCTCTAGGGATGGGCGTCATCAGGCAGACTCGCTGGCTCAAGCGGTTTCCCATCAGCCCCTCATTCACAGGTTTCCGGGATTCTGACAACCTTCCGCCACCCGAGGAGGAAGAGGAGGAGGAGGAGGAGCAAGCTGCTGACATCAACCTGCCCAGTACCAAAGTGTGACTGAGTGGGAATCAAACCTGTAATGTGACTGAACTTTTTTCATTTTCAATCATCTAATGAAATGAAATCTGCAGTCATATCAAAGATGTGAAAATGTTTTATAGATTTATTTATCAACTGATGCTGCATTCACTTACAATCAGACAAGTCAGAGAAACTGCTCATGAGTCTGACTTCAAATCAGAAGTTTTAGTCACGCGTGGCAGTGATCACTGGCGGTGAACTGTGGAGAAATACTTCACACATTGGTTCCAACAGTTAAAGGCTCATTCATGTTTCTCATAGACAATGCCAGTTTGGATTAACACAAAAATCTCCTGGTTGAAAAGCTACAAGAAGCCTGTGGACATAACAAAACTCCCAAGGTGCATTTCACTAACATCCAATCACAGAGATTAAAACAGCCAGTGGAAGCTAAAGATTATGCTGTTGAGAAAACTAAAAACAACCCGCAGCTTAAATTAATTCACTTGTAGATGAATTCAGTAATCAGAACTGTTTCTCAGTGTGATGTCTCAGCTTCATGATAAAGGATGTACTGCATTGCTTTTTTATTGTACTGTTTAATTATTTGTGGTTTCAGTCAGGCCAACATAAAATTTGCTGTCAACTGCTCAGTGTTTTTGTAACCTCGGGAAACTATTCAAGAGACCGATAAACAAATTCTTGTTATGTATTTTTATTTATAACATTAAAATAAATATTATTTTTATTATTACAAGTGCAAGAGGAAACACTATAAAAATCTCAACACTGTTGTGTCAGACAATTGTGCAAAAAACTTACAAAACAGTTTTTATTGACATGAATGACAGCAGCACATTTTAAAATATAATGTTATGTGTTAATTCTGCTCATTGTTTTGTCTTTAAAAACAAGTGAGGCTGAAAACCTTTAGTTATATAGACAATCAAAATAAAAGAAAAAGAAGAATACCACTTTTCATAAGTCTATTTGTACGTCACTTTTTGCTTGAAATGAATTTGAGGTGTTGACATTTAAAACATGAAATCAAACATCTTGAGATCCATAATTTCTGTCAGTAAATATTAAAAAGACTGAAGTTCAGTAGAATCTGAGTTCTTCTGTCATATACAACACAGAATCATCTGAATGCAAACAGCCTGAAGCCTTGTGTTTCTGAATGGTGAAACTTCAAGTACAGTAAATAATCTGATTCTCAGTGCAGAGCCCTGTGGTACATCAAATAAACGTTAAATGTTATTTTTAAATGTATGCCATAATTTAATTTTGACCTATATGAATGCCGATCTATTGTAGATATTCATTTTTATTACAATTTAGATTTTATTTGCGTTGTTTGTTCTTAAAGTTTAATCTTAATTTTGCATCAATGTTTTTTTCCATTTTGAAAAACTCTGATTGTACTCATTGTTGTGTTAATATTCTGTTTTTAAACAATGTACTCCTGAGCAAGTATGTCATAGACATATAGACTAAAAGAACAAAACCAAATAAAGAAAATCTCACTTTTTATACACTCTTCATGTGTTTTTGGTTTCAGTTTGTCAACTCTCAGAAAAAAATATCAGTGAAAAGCAAACTTCTGTACAAAATTGTATAAAAAATAAAATTAAACAACCGTAAAACAATCCGTGGTGAAATAATGTAATAGTGACATGTGGACATTGGCTTTGTGTGCAACGAAATACGTCAAAATCAAATTAATAGCCAATAAGCACACAGACTGTTAGCTGCAGCATTAGCTTTCATATTTTAACTGAATGAGATATTTCAGTCCTGATGGGCTCCATATTGGCTGTAGCTATTTTATGGTATATGCATTACAGTGAATTGGTAAATGTAAAATTAGCATAGATTTTTTTTCTTTTTTTATAATATCCCCTCTTCGTCTCAGTAGACAGTATCAATTACAGATACTTGGCTCTATTATGGATCCAGATTTGTTTCTGATGCTCATGAACTTATTATCAAATATTAAAGTTTTTTTTTAGTTTCAAGAGTCCGATGTCTTACACTTTTATGCATATCACATATATACAACTGTTCTAGCTTATTAATACTTCTGAATCAGGACTTTTCTCATGAGAAAGGAAAAGAGTTGGATTTGATAAAATGTTATCAAACCCCAAACAAATGTAAACAAAAAGCTGTCTTAAAACTAATGACCATAACACATATCTGTATGATGAACTGACACTCATTAGCTACACCTTCACTGAGACGAGAGGAATATTGTTCAACAAAACTTGAGTTTTGATTCATTCAATAAGATACTTGCAGTCTGCAACCGTGGCTTTCAGAGTAAAAGTGGAGACTTGAAATATCATTACTGTTCTCTGGTCTGGAATTATCCAAATGAGAGCACAGATTAAATGTCAGACAAATTGTGACATTACTACAGTATGATATAATAAGTTAAAAAATCTATTGCAATATTAAGCCAATAATCTCACTGCGGCTATAAATAATTTGACCCTTTGACCCCTTGACCTTGAAATAATCAACCTACAATCAATAAGTCACAGCAGAGTCTAATTACGTGCTGTACTTATGGATGTTAGGAGTTTATGTTTTCATGTTTTATTTGTTTGTTGGTCTGTTTTTGTTATTTTTCACTATCATTAATATTGCTAGATAGGGCGTTTGACCTTGGCAGAACAAATACCACACATTAGAATAAATCCATAAATCCAGTAGAAGTTAGTAAAGTTCAATAGTGAGAAAACATGGCCAATTGTAGATATCTTCAGTCATCTACACATGTATTGTATCAAACTTCATACAGAAAGCAGTTGTGATAAGGAACTCAGTGGTTCCATGGGAGAAGTGGTTCACATACTAAGGTATGGACATTGAAAGGTAATTTCTGGTTTTCACTAATGTATGAGAAGTATGTGAAATATTTACAATTTAGAAATATTTGATTTAAGAATGGTAGCAGCTGAGATGATGAGGCTTCAGTTAGGCACAACCATATTTTGACATAATTCTAATAGTTTTGGAAATATTTCCACATATATAGTGGTTGCACTTGCAGATTTGCATATCATAAAAGGGTGGACTATTGGCCCTAGTTTACAAATAATACCCTAATTACTGCTGGTTTTCTACCAAATTACACTTAGTGTACTTTCATAATATTGATGATTTTAGTCTATTTATTTTATATTTATTAATATGTTTTTATGCATTCAATCAGTTAGAGCTGCAGTTCCCCTAACAGCCATCAGATGCTGTTGTGATCAATCTCAGAAAACCTTTAACTACAAATACAGTTTTTGCACAATAAGAGTCTGATTATGATCACTGAGGGGAGACTCTCACTATAAAAGTTACAATAAGATAATATTAAGGATTAAAGAGGAATTGTTGTCAGACCTCAGCTCCACTCTCTTTGCTTGCTGAATATAAATGTTCTGGCTGCAGACAAAGATGGCACATCATCATACCAACTGTGATGTCATCAAGGTGTTGTATGTGTGAAGTTAATTGATGGTGTGTG
>JAFREQ010000224.1:115000-212978 GCA_025331565.1 Holacanthus passer | reverse complement strand
CCAACTTCATTTATTTATTTATCTACTCATTCATTCATTCATAGAGTCTGTACTTGTTTAGAGTGATCATCTGCATTATAGATGCTGACACTTGACCCACACAGACTTTAAGTCAGGATATCTTGCCATTGGCTGCTTTGGCTTTGACCTTTCTTTTTTTTAATCAGTCCGTTGTTAGTCATTTACTTCACGGAAGTGTAATACTAATTCACTGAAGTACCATGTACATTTGTGCAAGTGATGTGGTGTGACTTCCTAACATTTTCTAGTGTGAATTAGAATCCTTTGAAATGCAAGACTTTTCTAAATAATGTTGGGGACGGTGTGGTTTGTAGAGAATTACATGTCAAGTTCACCTAACAATTAATCCCATACTTTGTGAAATGCAGCAGGACTATGGACCTGTCAGCAGTATACTGAGGACAGCTTGGGGGCTAATGGAGACTCTGTCATATTCTGTCTTGTTGATCCCAGCATCATGGTTTTTGAACCTCATCTCTATTTGTTCAGGAAGGTTGAGTGAGCAGCTGATGGAGCCTGAAGTTGACTGCTCTATTTCACACAGCTGAGACATATTCACACTTGGGAGCTTCCACAGTAATCTACTGAGGCTATATAGGACACACACATTCTTATAAACACACACATATACGAAAGATGAAGGTTACCCAAAGTGGTAGAAAATCCAATATGTAGTGTGTCCTTTTTTCCAATCCCCTCATTGTTTTAAAGAAGTTTTTGGTCAGTTTTGTCTTTTTTTCAGCCGTTTCCAACACTGGAAAACTGCCCTTTTAAAGAAATTCCACATTTTGTGGTGAATTTTGATTTCTGTGCAGATGCTTAGTTAGCTGAAAGTGGTGGTAGAATTCAGATCCGTTAATAAAATCATATAAAAATACTCCATTTCATGTAAAGTGCCTGCCTTTAAGCTCTTATTGAAGTATCATGAGGAAAATGTACTTAAATGATCAAAAGTACAAAAATGTCTCCTGTGACTGATGTATTGTTCTTTTTAACATTATCAGATTGTTAATGCTGATGTATCAAGGTGTAAGTAACATTTTACTACTGTAGCTGCTGGAGGTGGAGCTAATCTTTCCTACTTTATATACAGTTAAGCAGTTTAGTCCAGTAGTTCTCAACCAAGGGGTCGGGCCACTTCAAAGGGTCATAACATTAACCTGAGGGGACGAGAGATGGCTCGTGAGGGAGGGAAAAAAAACTAAAAATAAAGATGTTATTATTTATTTGTGGAATAATTGATCATGTTACCTCTCGCAGAGGGTAACACTTTATTTGAAGAAAGACTGACATATTAAAACCATGACATGACACCTGTCATAAACGTGAATTAGTCTTCATTGATATATATGAGTCATATGTGTCATTTGGCCCATTGTGTCATTTTAATAAAAAGTTGAAATTGTTTGAGATGTCTTTATTATAACTATTTGACATTAAGCAAGACAATATAACCTATCAACATCTTTAATATGACATTAACCAATGACATACCTAAAAACATAGCCTGTCATGCACGGGACATAATTGGGCTTATTATTAAAATTATAGTATATAGTGTATAAGTGTCATGAATAATTCCCTTGATCTCAACTTCAGTGGTACATTGTGGACTTTTCATTAAGATGGCATTAAATGCTGTTACATTGTCAATTGCATTTAAATACCTTAATGCAACACTATGCAAAAACTGGTATTTTTTGCAACAGGTTCAGATTCAAATCCTTCTTATCCCACTGTTGTACCGTGATAATTTACCATGCCTCCAACTAAGATCATTTTTTATGGAGAAAATATTTTCTGGTTTTCCCCCTGATGTCCTCCAGCTGCTCTGCTTCAACTTGCTGTGATTTACAGACTTTGCTGATGGACAGATCATTTTACTTGTTGCTAAATTAGCGGCTGACTGCTGCTGAATGTAGCTGCCATCATAGCACTCCTATTATTTGTCTCTGACCAAACTGGGAGTTCAGAGCAGGAGAGGAGTGTCGGTGTTTACACCGTTGGCACAGGAAATACTCAAGTGATAAAGTACCTTAAAATTCTACTTCACTACAGTAATTATGCAAATGTTCTTAGTTATTTCTCACCACCGTCAGCCAGCAAGTTTTCCAAAGGTAGATCCCTTTGCAGTCAGCTACAATATCTTATGTAGGAGGCTCATTTTGTCTTTACCTTTTGTCAGACTCAAAAACACATGACTCTGAAGTTTATGCTTTGGGAGACTCAGTGTTAGTGTTTGCCTGGATTTAGACTCAATGGTTTTTAGCCATGCTAGTTGCGTGACTCTCCGGATGGTCCTGCCAGTTTTCATCGTTTTTGTCAGTTAACCACTTTCTACACTTAAATATCTCAGCAACCACTGCTTTTGATCTGGTGCAGATATTCATGTTCCCAGTGACACTGTGGCTTTCCATTTAGTGACACCAGCACTTTAAAGGGTCAGCTCATCCATTCAGAATATCTAAATAAAGAAATAAACACAATCATTTGTGGTTCCCAAAAGATGGATCCTAATAACTGTGGTTATCCCTTGACTTTTAATCTAGCGCCATCATCAGGTCAAACTTTTATTTTCCCCATTACTTTGATTTATGATCAACTTCTGCCAATCTCATGACATTCTCATCAGTGACAGCTGTACTTTATTGTTTAGTGCTGCTGAGCAAATATAAGCATGCTTACAGACTAAACTATAATGTGGAACCTGTTAACATGGTATGGACTCATATTAGCATGCTCATGTTAGCATTTAGCTCAAACCAAAGTCCAACCTCACAGCTTAAATCAGTTGACTTTCAGTCTGTGGGTCACTGTGGATGAATTTGGCAACTGTGGGCCAGTTGCAGCGATGAAGCATTTTGAATTCACACATCTGACAGGCTTCTTCTTCGTAGGAATGGGGGCTGAGGCTCATGGGTTTTTATTCCAACACAAAACTGAAGCTGCTGAGTTCACTTTATCCACAGAGGAGGTTCTAATTGGTGAAAACAGACATGAAAAAAGGGGAAGAGAAAGCTGCAGACTCATGGACGCATTATAATGAACCATTGACTTAAAATGACCTGTTGGACAGGCCGAGCTGTTTTTGTATTCTTTCTTGCCTGGTTTCTCTCATCATCATGTCCTCTTCCTCCCTCCTCCCTCTCTTCTTTCTTCATCTTATCCTTAATTACCTATGCCACTCTCTCCTCCCACTTTTCCAGTCCGCTCCCCTTTCTCTGTCTCATTCTGTCTTTGTCCTTGATTTCCTTCCTCCATTCTCCATCCACTCCCCACCCCCTCTCTCTCTATGCCTTTCTCCTTTCTTCCTCCATTTCTCTGACTCTCAGTGATCAGGGGAGGTCAAGAGTGTTACACAGAAGTGAAGAGGAGATAATCCTACATATTAAAGCCTGTAAAGGCTGCTAATGCCAGATCAAATAGTGAGGTATTCACAGGCAGAAAGGCACGGCCGACTGCCGCTGATCACAATCACAGGCGGGCTGAAAAGATGGGCGCGCTGCTCGCTGAGCCTTTGTCACTTACAATGAGACGGCACAGTTCATCCATACAGAGCATTGTGGCTGGATTGAAATGTATCAGATAGCTGGTCTCAGTGCCGTTAGTGAGTGTTTACAAGTTGCGTCCACATTGTGACATGTGAATTAAGCTAAAGGACATACAGAGACTACTCAGGTTCAAACAGCAGGGGTTTTTGATGACCAACAAAAATGCTAGTATTGTAAAACAGCTGAAATTGATTTAGTGAAGATGCTTCTAAGCATTAAAAATTCAGTATTCCTCTTCATTTCCTTTTACCTGTGAAGGTGGAAGAACCTCTGAAAATATATAGACCACTGTGCACAATGGTCAGTGATAAGTAGACTGAATTAAGAAGGAGGGCAGTAATACAGTCCCATGACATGGACAACAAAATGTACCTGACCACCCTAAATCAGAAAAGTGACCACTCTCAAGTTTGAATGTATTGAAAATGAACATGTCAGCATTTTTTAAACATCATGAGCTGTTACTTGGCGGGGTAGTAAAACATCACATGTCTGAGATACTACAGGGTTTTAGCCTCCTGGTTTGCAATAACAGAGAACCTGTGACGGACACATAAGAACCACAGTCAACGTTAGCTTTGTATCTGTGGTGTGTCTTTTCTGACACCTTCACTTACCTAACAAGCAACCAAATAAACGTGATCATCCGCCCAAGATGTAGTTTCAGCCAGGGCACCAAAACAACGAGAAGTCAGGTGATGTTATTATAGAACCATAATGCAGCACAAAGTTCACAGAATTTTTTTTTTTTTATGTTCTCAAATAGGGTGGGTAAGCTCTGGAAATGCACACACCATTTTACTGTTAAACAGGACACCATACAGTAAGTGTGTGTGTGTGTGTGTGTGGGTGAGTGTGTGTGTGTGCGTGAGTGTGTGTGTGTGCATTCATGTGTATTTGCAGACATAACAGTTAGCAGTACAAGAGGAGCAAGAGCTTGTGGGCCCCATAATCACACAGAGTGGCCCCAAAGTCCAGGCATTAATCATTGTAAGCAGCCATGACAGGAAAATCAAAGACTTGGCCTCTATAGCTCTGCTCTCTGCCTCGCTTGCCCCAGTGGACCCCAGATGCTCCAGCTTACTAACTGTAGACTTCAGAAAGACAGAGAGAAGGACAGAGAGAGAGAGAGAGAGAGAGAGAGAGAGAGAGAGAGAGAGAGTGCCATACAACATTTTCCACCAGCTGAGAGTATCATTCATCTTTGTCAAGTGTACATGTACGGTTTGCTAAGCCATCATTAAATGATGATGTGTGCTGCTCTGCCTGACCACACACACCACGCAGACACTGTATAAACTGCATGCTTAGATAGACACGCACACACGGTGGTGAAATCAAGTCTTCAGAGCTCGTGATGAGTTCTCCAAAACAATTAAAAGTGTTAAAAGTGCTTCTTTAACAATTTCGCTGTCAAATATAATTAAATTGAATCTATGTGTTAATTACAAAATAAATTGAATTAGGCCTGAAAAACATCGTTAACAGTGTATCATATTAGTCTCTGCATTAGCAGAAGTGACAGCGTATCTACTAATTTCACAAATAAGAGCAGTTACACTTTTACAGATTTGATCAGACTATATCGCTGTCAGACTAATTGTGTAACTGCTGAAATTGACAATTTTACTTTTTAATTTGACTGTTTTCATGCTAAAGACAAATTTCAAAAATAACCTTAGAATGTATGCAAGATTTCACATACCAGTGTTCTTTCACATTTCAGCCAATGTACCATTAATCACCCAGAGAGTGAGATTACCTATAGCATATCGTGGGTTGCAGGAGCATGTAAATGTGCTGTGATTGTTACAGTGGCATCTCACATATAAACCTGCACAATAACCCAGTAACTTTATGTGCGGCTCATCTTTTGCTCGCTGGGCTATATATGTTTCCTGGCTGAAATTCCATATTTCATGTGTTTTAAATTTTGCAATCCCATTTCTTGCGATTGGAAGGTTGTTTTCTTTCCAATCATGAACTTGAAAGGAATACCAAACTGGACTACACAGCACTTTCACATCATGACTGTGGAGGTCAGACAATTTTCCAAATTTCTCCAAAGCCTGTGTCAGAAACAAATTTTACACTAATACTTTGATACTTTAACACTCATTGTATAGGCTACCTATAAATATCTGTATTTTCAAGTGCGGAAGTAATTAATTACATTTACTCATATTACTGTAACAAACCTGTAATGCGCTTGCATTTGTACTTTTTTAGAGTATTTTGAAAAATCTGTAATCTTACTTTTACATTAGTACTTCTTATTTCAAGTATTGTACTTTGCTACATTTCAAGTCACATTTGTTACAAAATAAAAACACGTGTTTTCACAAGTCTGGATAAACTGTGTGAGACTGGACAGTCGACATGTTCACAGTGTCAGGGGGTCCAAAGGGCTGCAGGCTGAGTGGACTGCGTATATTATTCATTGCGAATAAACAAGCAGAGGACTTGAACCCAGAGCAGACTGTGGAAAACTTCACGGTGCATGAAGCTCGCAGAACGTCATTCAGACAGGTGAGCACAACAACAAACTCAATGATGGATGAAGTCACTCTCCAGAGGAGAACGTCAACAACCAGTGTTGCCTAGCAACGTGGCGTTGTGTGTGCGTGCTACATGATGTTCAAACACTATTGAGCTCTCTTTTTGTTTTAATTTATAATACTTTTATACATTTGTTGTCTGCTTTGGTGATGCGTTTTTTATTCTGCTGTTAATTCTATATCAAGTGTCATATTTCATTTATGTAGCCTAATAATAATTGTTGCTCCCACCATGGTGTTGATTGCTCAGTCATTTGCTTAATTTTCTGTGCTTTGTTCTCCTTTCTAGTTAATTCTAATTGATAATCCATCATATGCATAGGCTCTGTGCACAAGGAAGGAATTAATTTCTTGCTTTATTCATGAGGGCTCAGTGGCATGATGAAGGTGTTATGTGTGCTTTAACAGCAGTATTAGATCAGATAACATCTTCGGTAGGTAACACTCAGGAGGTTATTCTGTAAGACTGTTAGCATTAGCAAAAACCAATGTGTGTGCAAATTGTATTTTTGTATTTAAAAAAAACAACTTTAGAATAAGAACATGTTCCTTCAACACCTAAAAACTGTCTCAACAAGCCTCTGGGTTAGTTAAAAAAACAGAAACACTGTTACTGAGCTACAAGGCTGTTTTCTTCAATTCCCAACAGCTGTATAATGATGATGATGATCTATACTTTATTGACCTCCTTGGGGAAATTCCTTCTCTGCATTTCACCCATCCTGTTCATAGTTAACCTTAACTATACATACTAGGAGCAGAGGGCTGCCAGGGTGCAGAGCCCATGGGAGCAGTCAGGGGTTAAGGGCCTTGCTCAAGGGCCCATAGTGGTGGTGACTGGGACAAGCAGTCGCTCTCACTTTCCCACCTCAGCCTATTGCCAGTTCGGGGACTCAAACCGGCGTTCACTGCACAAACCACTGCCCCATATATTCATATACTGTAATCATCCAATTAATGTTGGCATCCTTAACTATTTATGTCTTGGCACTATTTGCATTATTTACAACAGATTCTAGGCAGTTAAAAAGGGTTGTGAACAGTTTACGTGCTTAGTTTCATCCAATTCCCAGATGCCTATCTAATATATTGCTCTTTGACATAACTTCCAACAACACCAAATACATACAAGGGCAAGAGGGGAGGTGGGGGTGGAGCAGTCCACTTGAGGTGTCGATGGATTGCAACTCTGCAACTCTCAGCTCACAGCCACCTCCCACTGCTCAGCTCATCAACTCAACCCTCCACCCACACCCCCCAGCACATAGGCCCCCAACCTGACCCTCATAACATCCCAGGTGAGAAATTAGCTCCAGAAGATCAAGGTGAGGAAGGTGGCAGGTCCAGACAGCATCAGCTCCAGGCTCCTGAAGTCCTGTGCAGACCAGCTGTGCAGGGTTGTTGAGCACACCTTCAACCTGAGCCTGAAGCTGGGGAAGGTGCCACAGCTGTGGAAGACATCCTGTGTGGCACCTGTCCCCCAGACTCTGCAGCCCAAGGACCTCAGCAGCTACAGGCCAGTGGCACTAACATCCCACCTGATGAAGACCCTGGAGACCCACTTCAGTTCGCCTATCAACCTGGCATCGGGGTGGACGACGCCATCATCTTCCTCCAGCACAGAGCACTCTCTGACCTGGAGAAACCTGGGAGCACTGTGAGAATCATGTTCTTTGATTTCTCCAGCACGTTCAACACCATCCAGCCAGCACTTCTGAGGGACAAGCTGGAGAACACAGGGGTGGACCTGCACCTCACATCCTGGGTTCTGGACTACCTCACCAACCGTCCACAGTAGTGAGGACACGGGACTGTGTGTCTGATACAGTTGTCTGCAGTACGGGGGCCCCGCAGGGAACGGTCCTGGCTCTGTTCCTTTTCACCCTCTACACTGCAGACTTTTCATACAACTCTCCAACTTGTCACCTGCAGAAGTCCTCTGATGACTCTGCCATCGTCGGCCTCATCACAGATGGGGACGACAGGGAATACAGAGAACTGACACAGGACTTTATGGACTGGTGCCAGCCGGACCGCCTCCAGATCAACACGGGGAAAACCAAGGAACTGGTGGTGGATTTCTGTAGGCGCATTTTCTCCTCTCCAACACCAGTGAACATCCAGGGAATGGACATTGAGATGGTGACATCTTATAAGTACCTGGATGTTCACTTCAACAACAAACTGGACTGGACTCATAACACTGCTGCACTTTACAGGAAGGGCCAGAGCAGGCTCTATCTGCTCAGGAGACTGAGGTCTTTTGGAGGGCAAACGGCGCTCCTGAAGACCTTCTATGACACTGTTGTGGCATCAGCCATTTTTTATGGAGTTACTTGCTGGGGCAGCAGCATTTCAGCTGCGGACAGGAATAAACTGGACAAACTGATGAAGAAGGCCAGCTCTGCACTGGGTTGCCCCCTGGACCCAGTGGAGGTGGTGGGAGAGAGGAGGATGATGGCTAAGCTGTCATCCATGTTGGAGAATGACTCCCACCCCCTGTGGACACTTTAACAGCTCTGGAGAGCTCCTTCAGCGATAGACTGCTTCACCCGAAGTGTGTGAAGGAGCGATATTGCAGGTCTTTTCTTCCTGCAGCTGTCAGACTCTACAAACAGCACTGCTCCCAGTAGACCATACACTGCTTGTCAGTACATTTGTGCAATACTCTTTTTTTATGTCAGTTCCATTCACTGTGCAATATTTTGTATGCAGTATTGAAAATGTAATATTCCATATTTAATCCAATAGGTCAAGCTCTCATTTCCTATCTCAATTCAGGTTCATATTTGCAACTGTAAATAAGTCTCATGTAAATTTGTTACTCTCATGTGAATTTATTAATAATCTTCTTTTTTAGCCTGTTTATTTGTTCTTTTTAACTGCTCTCTCCCCTTTGCTGCTGTGAAATGTGAATTTCTCCACTGTGGGACGAATAAAGTTTTTTAAATTATCTTATCTCTTATCTTATCTAATACAAGAGGTCTGTCCTGAGGCATTATTTGGTTTCAGACTCTGGAAGAGTGGGTAAAACAGTAACAAAAGTAAAATTCCCCAGAACTAATGTCCATGTATATCTGAACCATCCCTCTTAACAAATCACACACATTCAGGCTGTTCTATGTGATCTCCTTTGACAACAAATGTGATAACTCACATTAAGTGAGCCACCTCCCACTTTGAAAACCTCTGCTTTACATCTCTGAATATTTGTAGTATTCTTCCATTCTACTTGTATATAGACTTGTATGTATATTATGTTGTTGTTCATTGGCCATTCTTTATTATCTACCTTTTTTACCTTTATTTGTTCGGTATTTGCTGTCTTTGTTCTTAGCAATATGTCTGTTCCTCTGTCAGTACATAGGAACATACAGCAATGGAAACAAAAAAAAAACATTCTGTGATACTTCTTCACCTAAAAACAGTGGCATCTATTTGAACTTCAACTTAAAAACCAGTCACACCTGAACACATAATTAAAAAGAATATTTAACACACGGCCTGGCTCTCAAACTTTCTATTCTAATCAAACAAAGTGCAAGACGCATCTTTCTGCTGACATTATCTGTGTACATGAACAAATGCCAGAGCTCACTTCTTGTCTCTCCTTGTAGTGAGAACACTGGTGTCTCAGTCCAGTAAGAAGCAGTGAGTCAAACACACAGAGGAAGAAGAAAAGCAAAGTGCAACCAGGTCTTCAGTAGCTACTGGACCTTTATGAGACGTGTCTGTAGCGTGATTTCCCAGACGACAGAAAAAATTCAGTCCAGCTTCCATAGTAATGAGTAATTCTGCAGTAAACATTAAGTCAAACAAACTTATCAGGTGGAAGTAACTACATTTTTTTTCGGTACACACTTAGCCTACAATAGACTTGCAATAAAATTATTAAAACAGTTTAGATGTGAAAAACATAGCCTGCTTCCTGTCTTTTCATGTACATGTACAGGGTTTCCATCCTGTCTCTGCGCTGTGCTCATGGACTGCAGGGCTGACTAACTGGCAGTAACAAATCCAATAAACAAAATGACAGTGAGCATTCCAAAAAAATTTTTCATAAAGGATCTTAACGTGAACTTCCATAACCTTGTCAGGAATAAGGTGTTTGAGGGGACTTGCAGTTTTGAATTAAGACCTACAGTAGCTCATGCCATGTCAGTTTTCCCTACTTTAACTCCACTGCATTTACACCTACTGGTTGTGGTTATTCGTTTCTTTGCAAGTAAATATATTGCATGAAAAACACATGAATTCATAAAGTGTGATGCAGTACTACAGATTAAAATAGTCAATATCAATACTAGAGTTAATTTCCAACTATCACACAGGATCAATGAGCTGAAAGCGACACCGAAAATGCACCAGGTGGTCTCATTTTTCAAAAAACAAAACATTTAACATCCGAATAAACTGAACCATAAACCAATAAACAACACCATTAATAGAGAATTTAAAATGTCCTCTATGTGTGAATTGACTGAAATTGCCACCTGCACTTTAATGCATCCCTCATATCGCACATATAAGGGATATGTTTTATAATTAGGGCTTTTAATTTTCAATGTCTGAGATTTTGCTGCTAATGCTTTGTTTTTCACTGAAGTAAAAAAAACTGAGGACTGATCTTAACTTGTCAGGGGTTTTATTATGGTATTCAAGACTTTAAATACTTCTTCCAGCATCTTATCCACCTTATTAGAATATAGACTGAAACACAGCTGGCATTGAATAACAGGTTTACTATTTAGACTTTCTGTTGAGAAAAATAATGATTTCCTATACAAACTGCTGTCCATTGAATAAATGTCTCTGAGTGTGTGTCTGTTTCTGATCCTTGCATATGGTGGAGATAGCAGAGGTGACAGCGATAGCCAGTGCTAATCCTCTCTCTGAGCACCTGGCTGTCTGCGATACAAAGCCAGCACACCTCCAGTCCATTCCATCTGACCAACAAACATTCAGCGTCTGGATAAAACGTCTTTGACAGGCGGTACTTATCTGCCAGCTCTTCATACTAACACCTCCCCCTGTTCTTTGACACCTGCTTATAAAGCTTTACCTGCACTATTCGTTATCACACTTTCTTACTCTTTTCTTTCTCTGATGCTGCCTCCTTTCTTTCTATCTCAGGTTGTCACTGAGTTTGTTTTTTGATGCCTGAGACAGATACAGATTTTTACGGGGGAAGGATAATGGAAAATGACAATTGTCAAGTTTAGGGTGGACTTGATATTTAAGTACTCAGAGTGGCCCCCAGCTGTGATGTCACAATAAGAAAAGGTTTGGATACACAGAGGCTACTGCCTCATCCCACCACTCACTGCTGGAACAACTGTTAACTGCTCAGAATGCCTTTTGGGTTGCTTTTACTTACAGTCAGTATTCATCATTTAGCAAAGACAGGGCCCGGTAAAGATCCAAACATATGCATATGTCTGTAAGACTTGATAGAAGGCTGGATTACCAAATGTGCAAGTTTTATTTTTCTGTAGGTTTGGTCTGCATACGTCCCTATAGTTTCATATTTCTCCACCATGTATTCTTTACTTTTAGCTTGTAAATTTCTTGCTCACTTACACACTACAGTCAGTTTTCATTTGCCTATCAGCCTATCAGTATCTATCAGTAACCTATCAGTACCTATAAGTAACCTATCAGTACCTGTTAGTAATCTATCAGTACCTGTTAGTAACCTATCAGTAATCTATCGGTACCTATCAGTAACCTATCAGTAATCTATCGGTACCTATCAGTAACCTATCAGTAATCTATCAGTAATCTATCAGTAACCTATCAGTAATCTATCAGTAATCTATCAGTAACCTATCAGTAACCTATCAGTAATCTATCAGTAACCTATCAGTAACCTATCAGTAATCTATCAGTAATCTATCAGTGATCACCTATCAGTTGCAGAAAACATGATCACTTCAACTCTCCTTATTGGTACTTTACACATCCTGACCGCAACATCGCTGAGACTCATGAAACAACATCAGTGCTGTGTGTGTGTGTGTGTGTGTGTGTGTGTGGGAGGGACACACTGATGTAGTATGACACCTGCACAGACACACACTCACACACACACATCATATTGCAGTTACTCTGTTGCTATTTGAACCAGTGACAAAGTAGCTGTAGACGAAATAATCTGCTGGAGACTAAATAAATGAGCCTCAGATCACAGGAGATACTGGTGTGTGTGTGTGTGTGTGTCTGTGTGTGTGCATGGTCTGATATTAGTGGGTGGTGATGAATGAAGAAGGATATTGTGTTTCAGATGCAGCCATTATTCATCCTCAGCATTCAGACCTTTCCTTCACTCCTCCTTTCATTTACTCACTCATCTGTTTTTCACGACCCAGCACATGGTAACACTTCGTCCACACATTCATGGGAAAATCTGACCCCCACTTCTCTCTTTTGTCCTCACAGCTTGTGTGTATGATCTCTTCATAGTTCATGGTTCTTTTTCTCAGTATGTGTTTTGTTAAAAGAAACACAGATTAATTTCACTGATGCCAAGTGATACTTGATCAAACTGTACAAAACCTCAGTTGCAAGAAGAGAGAAAAAAGTTCTGTATTCATGGCAACTATATATTACGCAAAGGAAGAATACTATGAATGCAAAACAAGATAAGATATACCTTTATTTATCCCACAGTGGGGAGATTTACAACTTAGTTTTCCTATATCATGCCAGTCAGAAAAAACTTTAATAGCTCTGTTACCACCGGGTGTCACCAAGCTTGCAAGGACCTTAACATAACCATAACTCTAAGACCATCTGTAGCTCAGGGAAAAGCAGTGATGTACAGACTAAACATGGGTATGGAACACGCATAATTACTCACACTCATGTTCTGTCAAATTTGAAATGGGCAGTTTTGTCACTAAATGAAATAACTGAGATGACTCACAGACTAAACTCCTGTTAAAACCATCTGCTGATCATGAACTGTCATCTGATTTCTATAAACTGTGTAGTATATTTAAGACTATTTGCTAACCATAGTAACGCATGTATGATGGTATATAAGTCTGATCATTTTCCCTGATGCAACAGAAACTGCAGTTTATTACAATTTGGGTTTTATTTTTTTAACTCGCTCTATCAGTTATAACGTTGTACTCAAGTGTTCAGTTGCTGAGGTGTCAGAGATCCCTAAAAAGAAGTGAGGCAGGTCAAGAAACACAAGCAGTCAGACAATCAGACAAGTTAGAAACAAACCTCCAGGTTAGTCCAACTTATCTGGAAACTGTCTATTGTAAACATTTATCACAGACTCACTTCCTGCTTCGACGTTGACCTGCTGTACTTACTGTAGTTGTGTGCAAAGTCTTCTGGGCTTATTAGCACCATGACAGGTGTGCAAGCTGCTGGTCTGACCTACAGATGAACTGATTTAGATCATTTAAGGGCTGGACTGGGATTCTAATTCAGGCTGGGACTCTAATGCCTGCCCAGGTCACACATTCACAACAGAGCACGTATACTGTAACCTTTTGGTATCTTATTTATATCCTCAGAGCTCTGACTTGTGCTCTGGTAGCTCTGGCAAAAAAGAGAATACAGGTCTTTTTTTTTCAATATTATCTCCATGCATACACATCTCCTCCCCTCCTACACAATGTGATTAAGAGTCAATGCCATTTATTAGTTCTCTAAAACATAGACTCATCCTGGGAAGGGTAGTTTGAGATCATGATGTGCTGAGAGTGGCTTCGCAAGCATGTATTATTCATTTATTTTGATTCTCTCAGCTGTACCTTTCTCTCATCCTCTCTTCCTCCCGCACTGTCCATATTTTTTCCACTCTGCTCGACCATGCATTGGCTGTTGTGTTGAAGTTGTGTCCACATTTGACCAATCAAAGTGCGATGACAGACAGAGATCTGATGGTCAAGAGTTCTGAGTTGCTGCCCTGTCTTGTGTTCACTTTGATTTACACATTTTATTTTGCATTTCTAACACTAGCCTGACACTTGGGGCTAACAGTGAGCTGGCTAGGCCACCTGGAGGTCTCCCAGTGACCCTGATAGTCAGTCCAGGTCAGGATAATCTGCTCATGTTTGTTGCTCTGTTGGATCGACATTAGCAATGTCACTGCATTTAAAGATCTCCGCAATTAGCCTAGTGAGTGCAGTGCTGTCATAACTGATGGAGACGATGGTTCAAGCTCCGAGATCAAAACAAAGTTGTGAGAAGTTGTAGTAGCAGTTGTTTCCCTTTCAAAATAACAATTGTGGGATGTATTTTTGCAATATACTTAAAAGTGAATGAAGCACACACCCACCAACAATATTAGTGTAATACTGCAGCAAAGCCACCTCTTTTCCATCCTGTTTTTCCTAGAGATGTCTCATATGTCAGATCCTTTCATATTTCAAGAGATTAGTATGGACTAAAATAAAATGGATGAAAACCTGATCCTTTCTTCTATGTATTGCGCTGTGTTTTGTCCACTTCAGCCTGGTTAGTGTTGCTCTCCTCAATGACAGCCAGGCGCTACACTGCAGTATTTCAGTGCAAATGAGAGTGAAATTAGAGTGTGTGAATGTGAAAAATGATTCGATTGCACTGGTGGGTGACTCTGTTGTGACACTTGAGCAGGCTAAATTCACTAAAGTCCAACAGTAACAAATCCACTATTTGTCCTCTGTCTTTCTCATTAGCAAAGATCAGTGTGCAAAACATTCAGCGAGCAGCTTCTCTTGACCATCACAAATGAATGTTAATTCTGTCATTAACTTGATGACAGGCAAAAATTAAACTTGTCTGTTGTCTGGTGTGCATATGCTTTTTGCAAACATATTTTTGTCTGTAGTCAGCTAAATAATTTGTGAGGAAGAAGCTCCACTCTGTAACAGCAGTGTACAGCCACTGTGGACTGAATGTTACTGTAGTCCCAACAAATCCAACACAGTGATACGTCTCTTCTCCAGCTGATTGTGTTACATGAGTTTCAGGAGTCACATCGTCCCATGTTGAACTTTCATTCAGATCATTTAGTGATTTAAGCTTATTAACTTTCAGTTAATTTTGAACCAGGGCCTTCAGCATTTGAATAGAGCAGCTTGTGAAAATAAGCTGGGCCGACTTTCTACATGTTATTTCAAACGCATATACTGATCAGATTGCTTCTTTCTCTTATAGTGATATTTGATTTTTATGTGAGTTGGCTTTCTTTTGGGGCATGCTCAGGTTTTCATTTTTTTGTGGAAGATACTTAGTAGGAGCGCAAAATCTGCCAAATTATTTCCAGTGGCTCCCAACAGGCAACGTTTCATGATGTCAGAAATGTGATCATGAAGAAATCTTAATAGATTTTCTTTTTAATTAATTCTCTTTAGTGCAATGCTGTAAAATGTCAGAGTGGATGGACAGCTGAAAGTGCTGCTTCTGGACCAAATGATTTCTGCTTGTGAGACACTTGTGATCGAACTGTCTGCTCCAATATTTACTGTCTAACACAGACCTCATCAAACCTCTTCATGTCAAAAATCCCAAAAGTACCATTGACCATATCTCCCGAAATGTTTAGTCTTAGAGATCCAAAATGGAAAATTACAGTTTGCAATATTAGTACATTTGTCAATTATTAGCTAGTTGATTGTTGGAATAAATATAGTATTATTCACAAACCATTGATTCTTTAATATTAAGTCTCAGGGGCACAGTTTGTGTGTGTGCATCTTTTTCATCACCACTGCTCCGTGAGCTTAATATCCCCGAGAGTCCAGAGTCACCAGGTTGAGCATATTACTGACTTTTTTTTTTTTTTTTTTTTTCAATAAACTCAGACCTTTGCTAATCTGGACTTTTGGCAGCTTGACAGTGGGAGAGATTTCAGATTTCAGTTTAGAGACATTTTAGTCAGACACTGCAAGATGAAACTGAAAATGTGAAGAAGTCAAAATATGTCAGCATGAGAGTTAAGGAATAGCAGACTGATATTCCTTGGTTCCTTATAGTTAATGATACAAATTAGTGATTGTATCAGGGTGTCCATGGCCATCCCGGCACCATTGACCTTTCTCAGCCCTTATCAAGGGAGAAGCATGAGCTAAATTTTGGAACTGTTCTCATAATCCTTTGGGGGATGTAAAAAGGATGTATAAGGTTGCCATGGGTTGAATGAGTTAGCTATGGCCTATCACTTGAGCTTGAACTTTATATTTTGGCAAATAAGCAGCAGTAAAATTATTCCCGTGTCCAACACATCTACTTCTGTTTGAAAGTAAAAGGAGACCATGAGAGGCACAGTAATGGAAGTAGTACAAACATACAGTATTTTAAATGAATGGATTAATTGAGTAAAAGATCATCAATAGATTGGAAATAATTTTATATATATATATAGGGATCACGTGAAATGCTTTTGGACTTTAAGGAACTTCTGCTGTAATCTACACGTAAAGAAATGAGCAGTATATTCAAATGCTTGCCCCTCCATCTCTATTTCAGGCCATGTTCACTCTGTAAATCTTTCTCTGAGGCGAATCAACAAAATGCTGCAGACTCTGAAGATCAACCCTTCTTCATTCAACCAAGAAAAAAAAAATCAAAAGCCAGTCTACCAAACAAAACCCAGAACAAAACCAAAGATTTCCTTTCAAGCTGTCTTTTTGTATTTACAGAAAAAAGAGAGAGCAACAAACCCTAAATGTGATGCAAGGCGTCTCCGCATTTCCATGTCACACCCGAGCGAACTCACGACGAGCGCTCTGGTGCGACGCGACGCGACAAGGGTGCGTTTGATCAAATTAGCGAGCCGGTGAGCAGATCTGTGGTTGGCTGCCCTCTCAGCCGTGGGGAGAGGTAGTCACCGATGCTTTGATCTCCCAATTAGGTATATTTAGAAACGGTAAACATGTAACTAGAGAGATAATGAGCCTGCAGTGTTTAGCCTTTCTGCCCCCTCTCTCTGTCCACAGGCTGGATGAAATATAGAGTCTAATTTGGCAGTTAAATAAATATGAAGCACTGAAGTGTGACAGCACAGCCTGTGTGAACAGGCCAGGTCCTGTTGTTGTTGTTTGGATGATCTCTCTCCTTCGTTGTCTACCTAATGTTGCATTCCAATAATTGTCAGGACAATTTGACAGCGAGAGCAACGAGTAAGAAGTGTTTGAACTCTATTAAATCCGCAAACACAGCGAGCCTGAAGTTTTCTGGAGGATCTAGTTGCTGCTGATCAACGTTTTCACATATGAGTGACAGAGAATTTGAATTGTCTTTTATCAAGCTCTGAAACATCAGCCAACCAGAAGTCATAAGAGTGTTTCCGCTGTGCTGTGCAGAGCTCCTGACTTAAAGCGAGACTATTTTGAAAGAAGAAATCTTCCTCATACAAATGAAAAGTTGGATTAAAAAGCAATAAAACACACCTTTACTTATTTCATTAAACTCAGGGGTTTTCCACTGCTACAGCATAGCCAATGTCCGCTGATAAGCTTCAGACCAATATTGCTGTAGAGATAACTGAGTTCACCGACTTTATGACATTTTTTTGTTTTTTACTTGTCACAGATAAACACACCAATGGTTACTTCATAAAAATAAAACATGACCGGTGTCCTGGTGCAGTAGGTTTAAACAATGACCATGAAGTGCAACGACCCCAGGTTCATGTCCTGCATTCGTTCCATGCCAATTCCCCATCTGCCTCTCTCCCCTCATTTCCTTTCTTTTTAAGTGTATAAAATACCCCCAAAAATAATGATAAAAGGACAGTGAAATGAAGTAAAGGCAGTGTTGTATCCTGCTTATGTCTGCTATCTGTCAGGTTGTCTAATGATTGTCCTAAACCAGGGGTGTCAAACTCAAATGCACAGTGGGCCAACATTGAAATTTATTGAAAAAATCTTCCTCCAGATACAACGATGAACCTTTTCATATGGACCCAAACAAGTTTTGCTTAAAAATTGAATATGGAACAGGCAAAGCTTAATAATATGCAATATATAACTTATTATCGCACACATGCAAAATCGAATTTCAAATAAAAAACACAGCAATGGCATTCATTTCTAAAACAAAATTTAAATAAAAATCATATGCCTCTTTTTTTGATTTGCAGCTATCTGATTTAAATTTCAACAGTAACTTTTTCCACAGGCTAATGATGAATTTAAAAATAAAATAACAATAATTCATTGACATCTCATCTCAAGACATATGTTGGTCTTTCCTGGAAAACTCTTAGGACTTCATAGTAGGACTTCATTGTTCTTTGTTATAACCTTCCAAATATGCTTATCTATGGCAAAGGAAAACGCTGACCTTAGACCTGTGTAAGCAAGTGTTTGCTGGTCTGCCAGACCCCGGGGTGCTCGAGCAGAACACACTGATAATAGATCTGCTCTTAAGGCTGCTTTTCCCGTTTGAGCAAAGTGGGTCTTGTGATGGACATTTAATTTGTAAACAGAGTCCTCATTCGTTGTTTTCCTATGTATTTATGTGCTGATATATTCAACTTACATATAAAAATACACACACACACACACACACTGACATGCTAGCCTTTCTACTATACAGCAGCTCTGACACTCCAGGGTCCCACCAAACCAAGAGCACAGACCTAGGCTACAAGTATGTGTGTGTGCAATGTTGGGAGTAACATGTTACAAAAGTAATGTGATTACTGTAATGTATTGCTGTTTGCTGTAATGCAGTAATGTAAGGCAAAAAAAATTTACTCAGTACAAAGTTCAGTGACACGCGTTACAATCATAGACTGTACAAAACATGGACGTAGTCTCCGTGACGTGACTCGTAGATTTCTGAAGAGCAAAAATGAGGCTAATCGTAGCAGGCAGCCATTTTGGCAGTGGGGATGTCGCCTAACTCCGGTTAATCCAAGTATGGACAAAGAGGTGGAGCAAAGGCGGAGCTGAATGAAGCCTGTTTGATGAAACATGCTCACTGAGCTAGCCGGCTAACCCGGTGGTACTGGCCAGCTTTTGCACTGGTTACAGTACTTTAATAAGCCGAGGTAATGTTATGTCAACATTTCAGCCTCCAGCCAATCACAATCAGTCAGTTTCTGGAGTATAATGAACTTAAAATCTTAAAATCTTTGTTTTTGAGATTCTGGCTATGATTGTTCCTTGTATTGCACCAGGAACCATCACTGTGCCTATAGGCAAGATATTCTACTGTTATATATTCTACTGTTGTTAGCCTGAAGTCTAGCTCAGTCATTCTCAGTCTCAGTTATCGCCCCTCCACTGGATGTGTAATGTAATTGAGCGCCAATTCCATACTTCCAGTTAATTTGGTGAAAGTAACTTAAAGAAATGCAGTAGTATAATACATTACAATTCAGAGACAGTAATATTGTAAGGTAACTAATTCCTTTGAACTGACGGTAACAAGTAATACATAATGCACTACATTTTTGAAGTAACTTGACATAGCACCAGGCGACAACACACAGTGAACACACACACCTGCAGCTGAATTCATTCTATATACAGATAACCTACACCAGCGTACCTGCCTACATTTCCTCTATGTCAACCTCTACTCCCACATCTTCCTTATGACCCTGAAGCATGAAATAACTTCCCAAAGACTGCTGTGCAAGCAAAACCTAATTAACTACCAGCATAATTAGACAATTTACTGAGTAATTAGAAGCCAATTAGCAACACCTCTCTCTCATCTTAACAAAGTGACAGCCTCACTTTCTCCCCTCATGTTGATTGTCTGTCCAAACTATCAGAACTTACTTTTTCTCTTTGCATTTAATGTACACATCCAATATGAAAAGACATGACATCAAAAGAACTGTGATTCCTCTGATTGCTTTAATTTGTTCATGTAGCAAATTACATTCAAAATGCTGAAGTTATTCATAGATTAGTTAGATTAGTTTATTAGAAAAATCATCATAGTGGAAAACAAGACCTGTTTTTCAAGAGAAAACTTTTAAAAACCTCTGCCAGCATTAGATATGATAGACATGATACCTAAAGTAAAGAAACCATATCATCATGTACTGTACTTACAACACTTTTTTAAAAAAGTATGGATTTTGTTTTTCACACAGTCCCATGCAGCAAAATGCAATTGGAAATACATTTCTTAATTAAATGGGGCACTAATCAAAACTAAAAAAAAAAAAAAAGTAAATAAAAATAATCAAACAACGTGTAGGAGTACAAGAATCATAAGGCGAGAGAGTAACGAGCTTGTCAATGACACATTGACACAGCCTGTGAACCGAGTGAGATTGAGGGTCTGGTAATTGGGAGGACATGGTCTGCTGTCAGTTATAAGAGAGAGAGGATGGACAGACTGAAGAAGCCATACAATGGATGAGGTGAGATGTCAGTTGCTTAACTCCCTCAACATTTGGGTGAGTCCAGTCTTTTTGTAAAGATCCCTCCAATGCCAGGAAGAGTCAGTGTTGTTAATGAAATCATAGCCTGCAGCAGTGCAGACATTTATTAACCAGCAGTGCAGAGTGAAGAGGCAGCTAAAGCACTTTGAGTCCTTACATAGAGATTGAATGGGGCCAGACAGGATACAGTTTTTTACCCAGGCAAGTCCAAATGCAGCTTTGCTGATGACGTGATGCCTTCAGCTCCACCATGCACGATAACAGAGTGGACAGGTGGGTGGCAGTTTGCATGGCTTAATGTTTATAGAGACGTCAGAACCAGAGAAACAGTAAGAAATGCCACAAGGGAGCTTGACAAACCTGGAGATGGATTTGCCAGTCACAAGAATTTCAGGTTGACCGTTGAGGCATCCTCTATCGTACATCGACAGCTGTCAATGACAAAAGTCATCTGAATTAGCTGCCATTGTATTGGCTGGTAGTGCTGGGCCCCTCGATGAGTGGGACATAGTTATGTGACAGTGAATGGCTGAGTGGATGGTAGTGTGGAGTTGGTCTAAGCTCTAAATTAGTTTTCTAAATGTAGTCATATATAGGCCACCAAAATACTCACCACATATCCTTGAGGATTTTACTGATATACTTTCAATTATCTTCATCATAGGCACAGAATTTGACTGTCTAGTCATTGCAGGTGATTTTAATGTACACAAAACAAAAATACCATTGAACTCTCTTGACCCCACACGAGGCATATCTGATCTGAATCTACGCGTGAAAGAGCCAACCCACGATAGAGGACACGCTCTAGGTCTTGTTATTGCTAAGGGTATTAACATCTCAAATGTCACTGTATTTGATGTTCCTCCATCAGATCATTTCTGTATATTCTTTGATCTGTGTATTACACAAGAAAATCAACATTAGATCTGAAACTGTTTAAAAAAAAATGCATTAATGAGAGTACAAGGAGAATTTTTATGGAGGCCAAATTTGAAACTGTCCCAGCCTGAAATCATCTACTAAACATATTAAGTTATAAAATTTTAAATGTCAATGATGCCATTTCACCTGCTAAAGTTAAATCAGTCGCTAGTGAGCAAAAGGCGCCATGGAGAAACTCTCACTCTGTACGGGTCCAGAAAAGGGAGCCCTGGAAAACAGCAAAAATGCAATACATGAAACCTCTAGATTTACTTCTATCCATGAAGAAATACATGTTTACAGCCTGAAAAGTGCTAGGCAATCATTTTTCTCTGAGATCATCAAAGGGAACAATAACAATTCATGCATCTTATTTACTACCAGGTTAACCAGTCCTCAAATTCCAATATCCCCAAAACTAGTCTTTACCAGCAAATGCAACGGGTTTGAGAATGATCATGTTTCATGTAAATGAACCTCTCTTGTATGTTTGTATCACCATGCACCTAATGGCCATACTTTAAATAATACTAATACTTTTAACATTTGTCCCCAATATACCTACTTTTTTTTTTTAATGTTAATCTAACTGATATTTTTTCTTTGTACTCCAGTAAAATGTATGGTAGAATAGAGTTTTTTGCCTCTCCATTTGTCTTATGTCTCTTGTTTTTCAAGTTTCAAATCTGAAATAATTACTTACATACAACACTGTTAATACATGTAGTAACACACACACAGTGGAACAGTGACGACATGAGAGATCATTTAAAGAAATCAAAGTACATGGGAATATAAGAAAATAATTCTATGAATTTATAACATATATGTAGATAAATAGTGTCATGTTATTGTAGTTATATAGCTTCTCCTGTTTTTTTCTCCTCCATATGTTGTTGTAATGATGTAAACCGTTGGAGGATGTGACCTTTGACCTGTAGCTCTTGATGAAACTGCTGATACGGTCAGTTAATTAACAACATCGTTAATTAGTACTGCCACTTTTACAGAGCTGACAGGGAGGTTTGTGTTGGCTGTATGTGTGTGTGTGTGTGTGTGTGTGTGTGTGTGTGTGTGTGTGTGTGTGTGTGTGTGTGTGTGGGGAGCGCAGTGTATACATATAAATAGCACACGTGGTATTTGTGCACCTGCTATGTGCTCTACTTGCATGGAATTGATACCTTTCCTACGGTGACAGGGTGATGGCTTGTCATTTAATCAGAGCTACATTGTGAAACTGTGATTTCTCTTTAAATACCTCTGCCTGACAAACCATAACACATACTGTTCTGATTGTTCTCCTTACTAACACACTGATTGTGGTTGATTTGTACTTGAAGTTGTGGACGTAAAACGCCTTCATTTATCATATGGGAGCAGAGCATATATAAAGGAAAAAATAAATGGATAAACAGAAAACAACTCAAGTACTTGTGTGAGCAATGCATGTATAATTACACTACAAAGGTTTACAACTCCATGTGTTTGCCACCAAGGTATGTAAGGGCCGTACAAGCTGCTGATTAGACTTATAAAAATTATTATGTAAATAATCATCATAATAGTTCCAGAGATTCCAGAGAGAACGCCTCCCACATTACTTTGCCCAACAGTGTGTGGTACAGTCCATGCAAACCGACTCAACAGGGGTGTCTTTTTAAATTATATGATATTATTGTTTATAATGTTCGTATTACACAGCCTTTAGCAAATGCCATGAATTCATATCTTACCTCTCAGTTGGGAGGTAAGATATGAAATATGAAATTGACCTGGGAGCATGAGATGCTTTAGGCAGTAGAGATTTTTGCTAAAAGGTTGGAAAATTGCATCATTAGAAAGTGTTGGTTGATATCATGGATATGGAGAGAACTGTATAATACACACACTGCTAAAACCACAGTTTCCTGAATGCTAATTCATTGTTTGAAAATTGTTGTTAAAATGGCAGAGGGTTCACATTCTAATAGCAAGTGCTGTAGTAGATACTTGAAGATGGATTTAAAAAAAATCCAGGAACACATTTCACTTGAGTGAGAGAAACCTTCAGTGAGAGATTCAAAGTAATAGTAGCTGGTGGAGATGTGGATAGTCAGGCCTAAATTTGAACTCCAGCTTTCAGATTTCTTATGATCTGTCTAAACTCAAAGTACCTTCTGTTGCTTTATGGTTAAACTGCATACCAGAATATCAGCAGCACCTCCTGTTCGATTTCAGCCAGGTACCTTTGCTGAATGTCATACCCCTCCATCTCCCAAAAACAAGATCACAAAAACAAATCTGTCATGTGGCTATGTAGATTCAATTTGAATTAATTGAAGCTAAAAAAGTGTCAGTTATGATTCACTGCTGAGATTTGACAACTCTACCTTGAAGTTGCCCAAGGACTTTGCCCCATTGTTATTGCTGAAGCCCTTAAAAGATTTGTGTAAAATGAACCATACTGGAGCTGAAAGATGGAGTGCAATTTGTTTTACTGGTTCGTTCAGTATCAAAATTTCAGCAACTTGCCACAAACTGTATGTTAATTAACAACATTCCCTCACTATGTTAATAGACAACATAATCCAGTCAGCATTGTGTTTCCTTGGAGCAGAAGTGTGAGTCCTTGAAGTCGTCCACAGAGGACTTGATGGCCAGGCTGGGACAATGATGTAAGGGTTCACCAGTAATGAATGAGTGTTTGTATGTCTGCTCATTTGGAAACCTAGATTAGCCAGAACAGACTTTACCCTAACCCTGGTCTCTGACAACAATATTGCTAAATTCAGATAGCGATGACTGAAAGACAAATGGTGTAGTGCTGTACCAGTACCAGTACACCTCTCTCAAGCTGTACAGATCAGGTTGCATTGCAATGTTGTCGGGGCTCTGGATTAAATTGTATATATCAGTCTAGTGAGGCTCACACTTTATTTCCCATTCCAGTTGGTTTGCAAAGAAATTTTTGGCAGATCATTCATTTGAGTTGGAGTTAAAATTCCTCACAGTGGCTCACTCAGTTTTAGATAGGACCACAGTCCTCAGCATCAACAATCCTGCATTTCACTATTTTTGTTCTACTATCCACCCTCATCTAGTGTTGAAAGTTCAATACAAAATAAACTCTGGAATCTTCCCATATGGAACAAATCTGATTACATGTGCACATGATGTTACATCCATTTGGAGGTGTGTGACATGGAACTCTTAAGGACACTGTGTGATTGGAGGCAGAGCTCATCTCATTTCATTCACCGCTCCTCTCCTACACCAGTCACCAGAAACACACCTGCTTGTTGTTATGTCGCTGCAAGCAATATGAAAACTCCCTATGAAAATCACACCAACGCCTACTCAAGTCCCTGTTGGTGTGTAAGTGACTTAATCTCCAATTACATGTGTGAAGTCTCCTCATGTCACTACACACACGCAGACACACACACACACACTCACACACACAAGCAGTGAGTGGAGGCCTGACGTGGCCCGTCAGCTCCTTGATCTATCCCAGGTACATTTGCTGCTGTGGATGTGGTTGATGTGATACTTTGCCCTGACTGTACTGCACACTGACATTCATCTGGAGATTTGGTAATTAGCCTGCACTGACACACCACACACACACACACGCACACACAGATCTGTATCAATCAAGGCATCTAACAGTTGGGTAATTGGACCAACATGAGGAAAAATGTACTCGTCCGTGGTAAAGAGGAAGGAGAAAGGGGGGGAGAACTGAGGATACGTCAAACCCCTGAAAGATACGAGGTGAAACTGAGACAGCTTTGCCTTTGTGTGGACATTTTTTTCTTTTTTTTTTTTTTTTGGTGTGTGTGAGTGCATCCTGTACTAAACAGAACATTAGTTCTAATTAGCAGTGCAGCACACCAACCAACCCTCCCTTCACCTCCTCATCTTTTGTTATCTCTGCACCACCTCTGTAAGCTCATTAACAGTCAGATATGCATTCTTTCTCTTTCAGTGGATGACAGTCCCCCCAGAAACCTGGCCGAGATCTTCATACCCACCTCAGTAATCCCACTCAGACCACAGAGTGCACTTTGATAGGGGGTTGCATAGTCATACTGCAAACACACAGATCTCATCAAGTAACTTTTGTCTGTTATTGAGTCCTATGAGAGAAGGAACGCATTTTGAACATTGTGCGGTGCAGTGCAGTTTGACAGCATTTATTTTACATATGATAGTTTGAGGAACAAAACATCATTAAAGAAGTGAGTAAAAAGAACCAGAATTTCAGAAATACTACGATCATGAGTCCAAAGTCCCCCAGCAAAACCCCGTCCACCAGAGAAATTCTTGACAAGCAATCAAAATTCTGTCCTAAAATCTAAAATCTTAAAAAAGGAAAGAAAATAACAATTTATTTATTCATATATCTGTCCAAGTATTTTTTTTTCTGTGAAATTTTATCTCCTTATGTACCAGTCTAAATGCACTAAATTAAGCCTTGTCTCCACTGTCAGATACTTAATTCTAGTATCACAAAATATATACCCCTTTATTTAATGGAATTTGTTTAGTTTCGTTTAAACTAAATGTACTGGAAGATTTTACATTTGTTTTAGAACAAGATGTTTTTGGCTCAATAACAGACAGAAATTACTAGATAAGGTAGAGATTTTTTGCAGTGTGCACATACACAGGATATTAAAAAAGAAACCAAGAGAGTTAAGGGAGGGGGAGGTGTGTGTGTGTGTGTGTGTGTGTGTGTGTGTGTGTGTGTGTGTGTGGTGTCGGGCCACGCTACCTCATTCATATTGACATTAAGAACTTTCTTTTATCTCACCTTCCCCCTAGAAAAGAGGCCCTGCAACAATCTCAGGCAGCTTAGCTCCCAGAGCACAATAAAGAATAATATGATTCCTGTTTACTCAGATATCAGCTGCTATTTCACAGCTCCACCCCCTCCCCCTACTCCACACGTCACCCCCCACCCCGTAAGCCAATAGCTGCAACAGTATATTAGACAGCTATCTGGCATCTACAAATGTCAAGAGGAAGAGCACGGCTGGCTTTGGGTAAGGTGGGGAGTGAGGGAAGAGAGGAGGGGGTGGGAGAAGAGGGGGAGGGCGGCAAACGGCAGACTGAACATATGCACGAATTTCTCATCTAGACAAGCAAAGTTCACGTAAACAGTTTTGAGGGCCTGCGCCATGGAAGGCTTATGCGAGCAGCTGTCAGTCTGGATACATTTGGTAGAGAAGAGCCAGAGTATATTGCAGTGATGTGTGTGGGTGTGTGCGGGTGTGGGTACGGTGCCAGTTGAGTCATGTGCCAGTTTGGGTTTTTTTCATGGCAACGCTAGCATCTTAAACAAGGCAGTAAAACTAATGCATGATGTCAGCACAAAGTTTATTGACAAAGCAATGTTTCAGTCTTGGATCTTTGCCAAGCATCAAACTAAATTGTGTGTCACAGGTTGCAACAACCAATCACTAAAAGAGTCACAAACACCAGTGACAACACAGAAACATACTTCCAAGTCTTGCAGGATAAACATGGTCCTATGAGGTTGAAGGGATGACTATAATATCTCTCACTTGTAACATTGCAGCATCTTGGGTAACAATAAGAGCATTGTCTCACAAAATCCAACATACAAAGGCTCACATGATGGTGAGGCAGGCGAGGGTCAAAACCAGGCGAGGTGGTCCAAACAGGCAGGCAAATCCGAAACACGAGGGGAACACTAGGACTAAACAAGGAAAAGGCCTGAAACGCTTCACACATGGCACAAAGATGAAGTGGCACTGAGTGAGGGGAACACACACACTAGAGAGGGGAGGATAGCAAGGGACAGGCGAAACCAACCAGGGTGGGGCAGACACTCAAAGCGGTGTGAAACTCACAAACCAGGAAGTTAACTGCCATGAGAGGAGAGGTGAGGATCAAAATAAAACAGGAAACACTGAAGAAATGAATGACAAGAAACAACAACAAAAAAAACTTTGGGAGCACAGCAGGATATGACAGATAATTTAATATGCTTGACTTTATACATCAACACTATAGCATAGGCCTGTACACATGCTTTTGTTGTCACCTCTAGTTATATTCGAATTTGTTGTCATGACATTAAGTTTTAAATAGTGCCATGCTCACATCATAAGAGTGACGTCTCATCTGTTTCATTTCATAGCTAATAGAATCTATCTATCTAAATGTAGATATAGATATGCACACACAGCATATAATAATGGGGTTTTCTCTTTTTTATAGGTTTTGTTAGATGAAGTATTTTTATTTATTTGTGTATTTTTAGGAAAATCATCCGTGCAGTAGAGGGTAAGGAATAGTTTCTTTCTGAGGATAAGATGTTCAGATGGATATCAATCTCATATTTGTGTGTTGGGTACAGAGCTGGAGTTGCTTCAAGACTTTTACGCTGAGCATAATGTCTTGAAGCAAGGAAAACATCTAGCAAGACTCTCATCCTAATGTGTTCAAAGTTACACTGACCAATGCCTCAAATCCTCTCTGATTAGCAGACTGTGTCTTGTCTTGTATGTCTAGCTGAATTTATACACAAAAAGACATGTCAAAAAAATGTCAAGGTTTGATGATAAACACAGCAGCAAAAGCAGCCAGTTATCGGTCCAGTACCTGGTTGTCTTGGTGTAGAAATTGCCATATGAAGAATGATTGATTTGTTTCTGAATGTCACATGACGTGTTAATATGAGCATCCATGTAGCAGCAACAGAGATGGCAGGAGAGCATGGCGGAACTCGTCTGATGGATTTTACAGTGGATAAGTATTTAATACAGCTTACAGTGTAAGGTCACTACTTGATGGGTTTTAGTTTAGTTTAGTGCTCACTCTGTTTCCATTATGCATCATTCTATTAGCTGCAGTAACTGCAAGCAACAGTCTTTAACTAGTTTCCTCAGTCGAACTCCGGCTCTCAGATTCATTAACTGAAGTGGGCAGGTTTTGACACACACACACACAGCTCTCCACACACACACACACACGCACAGACACTGTTCCAGTGAAGGTGTCGTTTTCAGGCTCAGGTTTCAGCGGCTGCACCCTGTGTGCATTTTGCATGTGCGATCATGCGTGCCTGGATATAGACCTTGTCATTAAAATGCTGAGGAACCTTTGTATAATTTCTTGGCAGTGAATCAACTAACATTGTTGTACCTAATTCCTAGAACGTGAACGAGTTTTTTTTCTCCACACAGCAGTGTTATTCATGAGCTCCTCGACAAGGTTAGCTACGCGCTCCGAACAGACAAAAAGCTGTTCTGATGCCAGAAAACAGAGAGGTGCGAGAGGAGGTGAACAGAGACATCGCTCCCAAAACATTTCAACTTGTGACAGCTGAATATTGGTGACTGCAGGCCCCCTGGCATTTCTAATAATGGCCCTCTGTTCTATTTACATTTTTTCCTGCTGGTGTTTTCTTTCCTTCCCCTCCCTCTCTCCCTCCCTCCATCCTCTGCCCGTCAAATGTGTCCACGGAGAGAGAAGCCAAGCGCCTGTCATGTTCGCAGCGTGATGCCTCCTTACTCATTATGCACCAGTGACATCATTACAAAAGCAATCACAGGGCTGTGATAAACGCCAGGCTAATTAAAAAGACAGGCTGACGAACTAACTAACAAATGTGTACACTGAGCCTGTGCAGCGCTCACATCTGTACACACACAGAAATATACTAGCAAACTGCTTCTTTCATTTTCTTTTTGTTGGTGACATATTGTACATCTGCATGAATTATTTCTGAGAAAATGCACTGTTCAGTGTTAGTAGCCTTTGTGTGCCCACAGTACAGACTGGCAGACATCCAGTGGCCTGGAGTGGCTTTTCATATTCACTAATTTTATATATTTTTTTTAGTTTAATTAAACTCTAACGTCCAGATCTGTGTCATGTCATCATCAACACAATAACTACTACCTTATGTTTTTAGTAATGTAGATGTTTTCTCTGCTACAAACTTTCTGCACGGCAGGAATCTGCAACTTCTCTGCTCATACTGTCCGGATCAGCAGAACCATAACATGGCTGCTCACACTGAGCATCAACATGAAAACCTTAGTCAATTTTTTCCTGTGACAATTCCAGTAAGGTTTATTAGGAAGAGAGAAAGGCACCTTACTTTGTGCAATTCTACTATGAACTGGAAGTAAGAAGCAAGCCAGATGAATATGGATCTGCAGATGGTTGGAAGACGCAGACAATATGATCTGTTCTGTTCTGCAGCTCTGTTTTGCATCACACTTCAGTCTCAGTTCAGACTACCACAATACGTGCAATATGACAGCGGCGCTGATTGAGAACAACCTAACTGTGAATGTCAACAAGATGAGGAGCTAATAGCAGACTTTGAGACAGTGCAGGAGAGGAATTAACACCCCCACAGGATCAATGGGGCTCTGGTGCTGAGGGTGGACAGCGTCATTCATACTTCTGCGTCTCCATCACAGAGGACACATAATGGTCCTCTTAACACCTTGAAGAATGCATCTGTACCACCTCATCTGTGTATAAGACGTCAGGCTGCCCCTTAAGGTGCTAAAGACTCTCTATACCTGGGCCACAGACAGTGTCCTGACAGGCAGCATTACCCCCCGATTTGGAAACAGCACCAAGAGGGACTGCCTGGCCCTGGAGAGGTTGGTGCGGTCAGCAGAAAGCACCATCAGATGTCAACTCTCAGCCCGACCAGGATGAGGGCTGAGAGGATCATAAAGACTTCAATCATCCAACAATAGACTCTTCTCTCTGCTACGGTCTGGGAGAAGTAATTGCTGCCTAAAGGCCAGAGACAGAGAGGATGGTCCTGAACCAGTGACTTTACACAGACATATAAGTTATAATACGTCCACTTGCCATACATCACTGTCATACAGACACACAGACATATTGCTCATATTATCATGCAGTGGTTATACTGTTTCGTTTTTCTGAAAGTAAACACTGGTTATACTGTTATATTGTTTCACTGTTTGTTCCACCATTCATTTTTTACTCTTTTTCAGATATTTCAATTTTATTTTATTTATTTGCTAGAAAATGTTCTATTACATTGTAAGACAACAGCTGCATTTAAATGATTGTTTCCTAATTCTGTTTAAAGGTTGTCTTCATCAGTAATGTCTGTGAGCAGTACATAGTCAGATACTTTTAGTTCTGATCAATTGAGAAACACAAATTAAACTTTGAGTCAAACTGTTGTGAATGTGATGCAGATTTCAGTTTAAAAAAACAAAAAAACAAAACCCTCCATCTGTTACTTTGGTTATTCTGTTATATTCCAATCACAGATCTGTAATAAAGACCACACAGATTGCGTCTGATTGAGACCGAGACTAATAGGTCCATGTCTCCATCCATCATAACACTTTCAAGAAGCTGAGGTAAGAAAGGGTGTATCCAACCGTAATTAATGTGTTCAATTAAAATAAGACTTAGAGAATAAATGCTGACGTACATAAAGCATGACTTAAACGTCATTCAAGCTTCCAGTGATGAGACGAAAACATCCGATGTGTATGGAGCAATAAGGAGAGTGTAGCTGTTTTCTTTTGCTGATTTTCTGGAAATTGGTGGTAAATTTCTCAAATTAAATTGGAGAAATCGGAGACTTCACTACAGACAATGTTCCTTTGATGGTGTAGATTATCATTTATCATCATATCTTGTGTGTCTACCCCCAGTTCTGTTCTTCCTATAGTCTGCCTTCAGCTTATTTTAAAAAAGGAAATATGTACATTGGATGTCAATGTTACAGACTTGAAAAGGTAGACTGGTCTTCTGAAACAAATTTTAAAACATGTAGTTTGTTTCACCCCTCCATTCCGTGCCTACAAGCCCTGTGCAAGATCTGTTTTTCATTACAACTACTATTTGTCCAATATGTTCCAGTAATAAAGCTCCAAAGTGCTAACTGAAGACAGACATCACAAAGTCAGTATGTTAAGCTTCAGAATTGTTAAAAGGTAGTATACTGAAGAAGAACACATATGGATTAAATCCTGTCTGTTTCTCGCTGTTCACAGCTCGAGCTATTGAGGCTGCTTTCCAAGTGTGGAGGCTTCTGTATTTTCATTAGTTGGGAGAGTGAGGATATTAAAGCTTAGGAGGTTTTAGGTATCATAAGGCCCTGAGTCTTTTGACCTTTTCAGCGCACGTCACTGCTGTTGTCTTTGAGTGTGAGGGAATTAAAGGATCACTCAGGGATAGCTTGTCTAATCTAATCAGTGTGAATCAAGGAGCGGAGTTCCTGAGGTGTGGGAGGCTGCAATATGAGGTGTGGGACTATATATACACCCTCTTTAGGTTTCTGCAAAGGGCATCCCTTAATCAACTGACTGTGGAGAGGAGGTGCCACGGAGGGTGAGAATCCACCTTTAAATATTCTTATGGTCTGGCCTCACTTATCATGCTAGCTAGTTCCGAATGAACGCTTCAAAAATGTAAGCTACTAAAATTGAAGCTGAATTATATTGGAAAGTGAAAGCTAAAAGAGGTTATGAAACAACGCTGAATAAAGCTAAAAAAAAAGGGAGAAAAAAACAGTTGATATCAGCTGAACTTGAGGTTGAAATGTAAAACTCAACAACAACATTAGCGTAGTTAGCCTTGCTAATTAAGCTCACATTAGTTGTGAAATGGTAATCGGGGCTATCCCCATCATTCACATGGCCCTGGTCTTGCAGATCTTAGCATTGAGGGTCTCTCGTATGGGCTCCACGTTTTCGACTTGTTGGCCAGACTGTATCTTGAGAATACTGTCAACCTGAACAAATGTAATTAACAGCTGGTTGAGATCTGATCACAGTTCAAGCCAGATCATCTCTGACTGGACCAACCTGTTTACATACACCTACATTAATGTGTTTTTTTTGTCTTTCAGTTGAGTGTTCAGTTGAGGATGTTCATAGTTCCAATGCCAGACCAGGTGGGCTGCACAGTGATTTTATCCACACCTGACTGAGTTCTCTCAGGATACTTGTAATCCAGTCAGCCACATTATTTCCTACATTTAAATGAGTGGGTGAATTTTGAATTAAATGCCAAACACAAAGAATCTGGATCTTTCCAAGTGCATACAGAGGAAGTTGAGGATCGACTCCTCCAGGCTTTGTGTTTATGTGAGATCTTGGTCACCCTCTGATATAAAACACACTCGGCTACTTCCCCTGAGGTGGTTCTTTCATACAGCAGAGGCTGCTGTTAATTCCAGCCAGCTCTACCCATGATGCATTAAAGTAAGAGATGTTCCCTGCAGCTTCTTGATTAGATTGTGTGGCCAACCAGTACAAATTTGTCAGTGTTGCAGATAAGCAAAGAAAGCAAGCAAAAAACAGAAAGTATAAAGGGTCCAACAGGAGTTCTAAAAAGTATTCAGAAAAAAAGCAGTGTAAGCATACAAAGTTCAATAGATCACTACACTCTAAATGCACATTTTTATTTATTGAAGGATTAGCTTTTATTACATGGATTTATTCTAGAATTTGCACCTTTGCACTAAGAAATAGTTTTTGCATGTTACTCCCAAAGGTGCATCTCCATCCACAGGCCATGAGGAGCACCAGGAGAAATGACGGTGGGTTGGTTGCTTCCTGCTGCACACACTCAATACACCTGGTTGTTGTTTGACAAGAAAAAGTCCCAGCACATAATTCCCATTGACACCACTTTTTCTTACATGTCATTCAGTAAAGCTGTTGTAATCAATATTTTGACATTAACAGTAGGTCAGATGACCATGTGCCATTAAAGGGATCACTCCCAGTCACAAAGAGAATCATCACCAACTCTGCCGTTTTCCAGTGTGATAACAACTTTATAAGGTGATACTATGTCTGTGTTGTGTTTACAGTATCTACCTGGCAAAAAAAAATCCATTATTACAGGTTTTTAAAAATGGGGTATGTGTTGATTAGTGAGCGGTAGATGTGTGTTTATCTGCAGCCAGGCCAGTTGTTGATCCCCATCTTTATGGTAAGGTAGCCTAACCATTTGTAACTATTTTCAAACCATCTTCTCATTTCAGTCTCAGAAAGAAAGTGATAAGTATATTCCAAAAAAATAAATTATTCCCTCATGGAATGAGAAGCCTCACAGAACATTACAAAGCCAATAATAATTCCCTACAATTCACCAAAAGTCAGTTAAGTTCGTCTCTCTGTCTGTGAGCTCACTGCAGAGACACTCTACTACCTGTTTACAACTGTATTTTCTGAAGCTGAGTGTAATCAGTTTCAAACAATGAACAGCACAAGTTATTTGTGAAAAGTCATTTCTTCAGGTTTGTGATTTAATTTGTTCTGGATGAGCGTCTTCCTGGTCTATCACCAAAGCTCCAAACAGTAGTCAGCCCCGCTCACATAGGAGCCTTGTGTGTTATAGAGTGTTCATACAATTAATAAACTACCCAAAATATTGCTTCAAATGTATTTGCACAAAGGTAATAAAACACTGAAATCACCTGTGATGTATGAAGCCATCGCTCAGGGCTGTGGGTCTGGCCCCAAGACTACAGTCTGTCACTCTGTTTCCAGTATCTCATGTCTGGATACATGGCCCACCATGTGACACACAGACAATACAGAACTGATTTGTAACAACATAATACATTGTGATTCAAATCTGATTACACGTGATTCAGTTACAATCTAATATTGATTGAACTCAGATATGGCAAGACTTGGAATTTTTCCTTCTTCACGAATGGAAGTGACTTTGTTTTCACTGTCAGAAACCAAAAGGAAAGACCACCATTTTTTTCAGTTTCTATTTTAAGCAGTGAAGCAGAAAATGACGTTAGTGCCACACCAACAACAGTAAACATGGACAGTGATGCATTAAGTGCAAACAAAGAGGGGACTTTTTAAACTTATTTTATTGCTGTTGACTATGAAAGCACCTCTACTGATTTCAAAATGTAACATTTGATATTGCATTAAATATACAGAACTAAAAACAAAGGATAACTCCCCTGAAATTGATCTTCAGAGTGACTGGCTTTTGTGAAACGCCAACCCTCATTGTGGAAGATAAAAAATGTTAAAAGGAGTTTGATCCAGTGAATATGGGTGAGTTGGCCCTGAAGAGCCACATAAAGTCAACAAAACACCTCGGCTGTGCTGTCTATGTCAGACTTTTTCCTTTGGAAGGACAAAACTGAAACTTAATATTGGGCCATGGACCAAAAAGAAACACCTGTTTTTGCAACATGCTTCCATTACATTGCGTGTCAATTTTTCAAGTGCAGGCAACTCAGAATCAGGCGTATACATATATCACACTAAGGTGCTTGACTTCAGTCATCCAGTGCATGACCAGCTGCAAAAGTGACTACTAGTGAGATACATGCAGGTGGACCCCGCCTTTCAAAAGTCTGTGAATGTTGACTCACTGACAGGCTGAGGATATACTGTAAGTGAGTGTCGGTAAGTGAGCTTCTGACCTAGTCTTGTTCAAGTTCCTGAGACTGAAATTCTGTTCACAGACGAGGTGCTGTCAAAAAGGGAGAGCACCTCCTGCGCATGTTTCCTTATCTTTGGGTACTTGTCGGCTGGGACACACTTGTAGAAGTCCTCCATGAGAAGAGCTGAATTTCTTCCACACTGGTGGGGAAGGGCTGAAAAAACAACTCAAGGCTCGGTTGCTGAGAAGTGCAGCAAACTGAGGCAGCCTCTGTCCACCATGTCAACTCCTCTCTGAGACTGGGAAACTGTACAAAGTTCCCTAAGAGGTTACAAACCTCACCTAAATAAAGTTTTCACTGCATATAATTCAATATAAGATTAATTTTTATGTTAAAAATAATGATAGGTACAAGATATTATGAACGTTTATATACCTGCTGATAGATGTCAGCAGAGTATCTGATCACCTTGATGACTCTGACCTGGTCAAACAGCCATGTGAAAATCTGGTCCTTTCCCTGAAGCTGAACATTCACCACATTGAGCCAGCCTGTGATGTCAGCCAGAAAAGCTCAGAAAGGCCGAGCCATCAAACCTCTTGCTGGTACAGAACATCTCCATATTGGGCCTTGAACTGGCGGTGTGACGTGGCCTTTCAGTGTACTGTATGTTCTGTACTGTAACGCTGTGCATCACATCTCTCAGCCCAATGGATTTGGCACACAAATGTTCCTGGTGTAGGATGTAGTGCTATTTTGCCACGTTACCTTTTTGTGATACAAGTGCGGTGAGGCCAGATTTCCTGCCAGCCACGTCGGGGGCTCCATCCATCATAGTCACAGCCATTTTCTCAGAAGTTAAAACATTCTTTTTCCAGCACTCTCTGCATAGTGTATCAGCACCAGCCGATTCTTTTGTTATGTCAAAGTTTTCAGTCACTCCCCGCAAAAACACCAAAAGCTGCACTGAGTCTGAAATATCAGTACTCTCATAGTACTCTCACGCTATTGAAAATGGTGCAAATACAGCAGCTATTAGCTCACTGACGATGGTGACACAAATCTTCAATGCGCCGTGTGACTGTGTTAGCAGCAGCCGAAGAGAGGCACTGTTTGACAAACTCCAACTTTGGACCACAGGCCTACTTTAGCCATGATTTTTCTGAATCTTATTAAATGCAATGAGACTATATCCAACTGAAAATGTACCTCTTCCAAAGGGTATTTGGGAGGCTGAAGATGAACTAATGTCTTGATGAGTAGAAGTAACTTGAAATGAGAAAACAACATGAAATGATGTGAATGAATTCCCTCTGTGTATTGTATCATGTGCTGCTTATTAAACTCCATGCTTGTTCAATTAAAATAAATAAATAAGTGGCAAGACAATTCAGTTTCTATAATAAATGATCTGACCAGATTTCATTTGCTGTGCAATACTCCATACCGTTAAATTCAAGTGCAATATTTCGTATTGATATTTAATATTTGTACATCAGTGCAATACTCTTTTTGTGCAATACTCCATTCCATTAAATTCAAGCCAAGTATTTCATATTTGATATTTAATATTTCATATTGAAACTTTCTATACTGGTCATATATATCATATCATATTCATCTCATATTCATATTCTCATGTACATCTGTAAATAATCCCCTTTAAATTTGTAAATTTGTTAAATTTGTAAATACTTTTTTCAGCTTGTTTATATTCATTTTCAACTTGTTCTATCTCCTTGCTGCTGTGCTATGCAAATTTCCCCACTGTGGGACGAATAAAGGTTTATCTTATCTTATCTGAATCAGGGCAATATATAGAACTGGTTGTAATTCTTTTCCTTCCTCTGTACATTCCCACATAGACTATTTCTCATAACAAGAGAAAAAAACATGGCAGATCCAAACAGGACTGAAATCTCAAACGTGGTAGCTTTTACAAATCAGTGGACATGCTCAGGTTCTGTCGGTCAGAACAGAGGTGTGGATACTGAGCCTCAGAACACAACCAAATTCAGCGCTGCAGCAGTGAGCCTGATATGAATTCCCACTTCCATAGAAATAAAAACAAGGCAGCGCAGAATAGGTAAAAGGTAAGAAGAAGCAAAAGAAGAGACAGAATAGAGAAGAAGACGGCGTTCATCAGTACATAATGGTTCGATCTGTCACCGACAGTCAAGGGACAGAAATACACTGATTCACTTAGAATTGGACCGAGCGTCTCACACACCTCGACCTGCAGACAGCAGCTGTGCAGAGCTGTGTGGAGCTGTGTGTGTGTGTGTGTGTGTGTTCGTGTCAGTGAGTCCATGTGTAAATTTAACTGGAACACCTAATGGAGGGAGAAGTGCGCAGCGCCGGACTGGGCCTGTTTAGATGGAAAGTCACAGCTTCCACTGCTTGTTTTATAGACTGGTTCCCTGTCATTTTGAAAAGGTCAAGCCTCTGTTTTTTCAAGAGCTGTAAAATGGAGAGGAGGGAGACAGACAGAGAGAGAGAGAGGGGGGAGACATTAAAGGAAGAGGGAGTAACGGAGAAGGTGGAAAGATCCCACTGAGATGGTGAGCTAACATGCTATGACATTTTAGGATGCTGCAGTTAAGGCCAGCAATATTCTATAATTTTCTTATTGTCACCAAATCCCACATAAAGACCCAAAGCAACAATCAATGCATCCTACTAACAAGCATTGTATGTGTATCCAATCCTGATCTATCACTTTCCTCCGTACCATAGAGCTCCATTGTTGTCCAACACATGAAAACATCAGTGAGCCACGATGTTGCTCTGGGTGACATGTTCCTTCTTTACCATGAGCTAACATGTTGTTAGTTTGGGTCTTTTCATAATGTTGCTGACAATATGAAAAATAAAGCATAATGGCACCAAATGGCAAGTGGGCAGCTGCTACAGGGATGCTCGCAGGTGTAGTTAGACGTATGTCATGTGAAATAGTTTACTGCAATAGCGTTCACTGCAGCCAATGAGTTGATCAGCAACATTCATAAATTCAACATTCAACATTCACAGTATCAACTACTTTGCACTTGAATCACAACCTGCAACAATCAGTGGGTCAATGAGTGACAATGACAAATGAGACACATGAGATGCCACATGTTAATCAGTGAGTGTTAGAGGCATTGGTATGCGTATTTAAGAACTTTGAACAGACCCAGGCTTGCTTGTCTGTAACTGCCCTCTGGAAGGACACAGAAGTGTTCTCTGATCTGACCACATCGTTTGTCTTGTTACAAATCCCTTTGAAACATATTTTGGTTTATGATATGATAACACCATGGTTAACATTTGGCTAAGGTTACACACTTTGTTAGGTTTAGGAAAACGTCATGGTTTGTTACGAACACAGGAAACAGAGAGCATGATGTTGGTAAGAAAAGAGTTCTTTTATTGTAAATGAGGTTTTGGAGCAATGGGGGTACGGTCATAGCCATAACATGGTTTGCATGGTTACAATAATAAACATGTTGTTCAGGTTATGGAGTGATCATTGTCACGGTTTAAAAAAAAGAAAAAAGGAAATGAACAGCACTCTTCTGTGTTTAAATCTGATGTTTTGTTGAGCTATCCATCCAACTTGACCAAGCCCAAGCCGAAATATCTCTGAAGATATCACCGTGGCATCATCAGGGTTATTTTCTCAGACTTGCTAAAGCTCCTCCAGAGACACAGAAGACAGTATACAGCTGTTATCAAGTGCTGAGTAAAACTACCCCTGACTTGTAAGTTGATGTCAATGACTAAAAAGAGTGGAGAGCCCTTCAAAAAAAGACCTTCACACTAATTTCCAAAAAAGTTTGGATGCTGTGTAAAACATAAATAAAACAATGTGATCATTTGCAAATTTGGGGATACACTCAATTGAAAAGAGTACAAACACAATATATTTAATGTTTTACCTCAACAGCTTCATTGATTTTTGTAAATATATGTTTGTTCTGAATTTGATGCCAGAATCACTGTTATGGCCACTATGCTTCCCTGTCTTTTGTTGTGTGTGTGTATGTATGTGTGCTCTACCAATGACGCCTTTCTGCAAAGCTGCCTGCAAAATCTCAGGATCCAATGCTCCACCTCCTGCGTTTGATTGGTGCGGCCCCGGAGCAGCGGACCAATCCGAACCAACCAATCAAGCCTGACTTGATATAAGCTCTGCTGAACAGTCAGTCCAGGCGGCTGACTGTTGGTGGCAGCTCGCCTTTTGGAACGACAAATTTTGTGACTGTTTGAAAGCCGAATGGCAGCTGGTTGTATTTTTGTGAACCTCTTTGTTTTCCTAGCTAGGACTGCTTTGATTAAACCCTGAAGTGTGGCCAGGCTTCAGCACTTTGTTTAGTAATTGTCAACCTTTGTTTCTCACCAGATTGTGGATTCTGTATTAGTTTCACTAGGTGCAGGGGTGCTGTTTCTCTTGTTTGGTTTTTAGCTCTTAGGATCTTAGTACTTGTTTACTTTTATTTTTGATATAGGAATGTACTAGCTCATTGAGAGTCCTCTTTTGGTTATATTTTGTTTTTGATTTTAAACAGCACCCTCTGGCCCTCTTCCTTAGTTTGTTCAATACTGCTACCCACCACTTTTAAGTTACTAATAAACTACTTTACCCTGTTACCACCATTGGGTTTGTGTTACTTCCCTATCCCCTAGACAGCTGGGTTGTAACAATCACATTTCAAACACGTTGGGACAGGGGTGTACAGGTACCATGGTAACAGGTGATAGTATCATGATTGGGTATGAAGGGTATTACTACATGGGCTCGGTAACACTTCATAAAACTGTTGTCAGTAAACAGTTTGCATGCAAATGAATGCCTTATGTTTTTATTCCCACTTTACACAGTGTCCCAACTTTGGTGCTGGATATTTGCTATAGATATTATTCGAACCTTACCGTCTGCTCTATTGTATATATTCCAAGTTATTCTGGAAGACTCCTTGGTCCAATACACCATCAAAGAAAAGGGTCGGGGCAGTGTGTTTGTGCCTCCACCCTTCATCTCTATCGTCCCTCCGCTGCTTCGCAACTGGTAATTCAATCTGCAAATAAACTCCTCTCTTAGCTTCACACTGACCAGCGCTTCACCACCCACAATTAACCTGACTGTGAACTGGGCTACTGCTCCGGGGAAGCTGTAGCACCAGTCTGAGCAATACTGCTCTGACCTGAGCTGTGTGTGTGTGTGTGTGTGTGTGTGTGTGTGTGTGTGTGTGTTCGGGGTGAGGGGATGTTGGTTATGTCTGCACCTCCTGAGGCTGATTTCACAGAGGACAACAGAGATATTGTCTTGTTTGGGATCAAGCCGCTGCTGACCTCCAGCACATAAGCACACACATTTAAACTGACACACACATATTTGCACAACCCTTTGCAGCAACATATGCAAAAAATGAATAAACTGAATATTAGAATTACAGTCTCTTGTAAATAGAGGTTATATATATTTTTTAACCCCCACCAAATGCAGAGGAGGTGGCAGTGGTGTTCAGTCCAGAGTGTCTGCAGATCTTTTCAGGCTGTGTGTCAGTATCCAAAGCATCAAACATTAATTCTAACGTTTAAACAATATAGAAGAGGTGTAGATATTTTTAATGTTTTTATATTTCAATATTCAAACATTCGACAAGGTTAGGTTTTCCCCAGACAGTCCAGTGAGGGACAAAGACAGGTTGAAAAATACTAATATTGCAGTAATTAGCAACTTTTCATTAATGACAATAACAATACACTTATTAAATTACATGAATGCAACATTAGCTCTCTCAAGTCTTCAGAGATCATGGTGTCGGTCTATCAGATGTTTAACTTCAGCCTAATTAGTACTGTTCCCTTCTCTTATTGTCACCATTCTGAAGCATAATTAGCAAATCGGCTTATGCAAAGCCTTTGCTTTTCCTTCTGCAGCCGCCTCAGAGGCTAAATATTGCCCAATAGCACTCTTACTATTTTGTTTTTCAACTTACGATAGTTGTGAACTTGGCTAACTCTAGCTTGCTTCTTGAATAACAATCACAGGTCGCTGGCTGCCTCACATCCACCGGCTCAGTGCTGCCTGCTTCTTCTTCTGTCTCCAGTCACATGGTGGGTTCACTGAAGACAGAATGTCATTGGGTTGAAAATCTGACTGTCGATCTGCTGGAGGTCCAACATATACTGTCCTTGTGTTCAGGAAAGAGATCAAACTTACATATGATATTGATTATAAATAGATATCTTTGTGAAATTAACAGGTACAAATACAGAGACACGACTCTTACCTATCATGGTCTACTTCAAGATTGCACATAAGAACTGTATATCTGCAAATTCTCACTATCATGTCATGTTATGGCCTCCACATACTCACATGTAAAACTAACAGAATGTACACATGCACCTTCGGGATCAGTCAAATTCCTAAATTCGATTGATGTTTATTTTTAAAGGGCCATGGATGGATGATGTTCCAGATGAAATGAATTTACTAGCCATGGTTAGATGTACTAAGCCTGTGAAGATGTATAATATTTTCTGTGGCTCTGGGGGAGATTTGTCAAGCCTGAGGAAATAACTCCCTGATGATGTCATCAGCGTTATCACAAATATGGAACTTTCATCAACATTAACATTCATCAAGTAGATTTTGTATCAACCCTTAAATTTAATAGTGATTATAACACATTTTAAAGCTACTCATCAGATCCACTACAGTCAGCATGACCTTATACAATCTAATGGCCACAGCTATGCATACCCCCACCACAAAGAAACGGCTTTGCTGTGAAAAGGAAGTGTTTACTCTAAAACTGGATATTTAAGCAAAATAAAAATGTTGACATTGGGAAGACTGTGGTAATATCTTTAAAAATGTTCTCTGTATTTTGGATTTTCTCAGGCTAAAACTCCCCTCAGTGGATTTGTTCTGCATAAATGAGTGCTGCGAGCAGGTGAAACACAAATAGTCTGCTTCTCCACTCAAGTCTTAGTCTCTTCCTCGCAGGTATTTTTCAAATTAAGCCTGGCAAATATATTGCCAAGGCCTCGGAGGCAGGCTGTAGTGGTTAGCACCACTTAATGCCCATATTTCTCCTGCATTTAAATGCAGAAGAACTTAAATATGGAGCTGAACAATTGTTCCAAATTACAACAAAGGTAAACTAGGTGATTCATACACTACTTTGCCAGTAAGTTCATGATGATAAGCATTAGTGTAATTACTGGTACTAATGTGGCTGGTGCAGGTAACACTGTGCTCATTAAGGTCTGTTAAATCATTAAATACTGTAAGAATATACACTCCAGAGCAAAGGATGTGTCAAGATAAACAAACAAGAAGGATTTCATTTTCTCTCTGAATTTTGAGTATTTCAGCCACAGACCCAAATGACAGATGCACTTTTTCACCCTGGAATGGGAATCATTATAAAATACTGGTATTTCTACACAAAACAAGCTCTCTTGGTCCCAGGCCACACTTTCAAGAAACACTGCTTTCCACATCTGTGCTGATGTTGTGGGTTTGCAGCCTGCTCACACACTCTTTTCCTTCATCCTAATTAATTGGCACTTCAGATCCCTGCTGTATCACTGAGCCTCCTGGTTTTATCTCACATGCTAACACACGGACAGCTGCTGCAGTCTCTGAGGCAACAACACAACAACAAGCACGCGTTTTGTGTGTGTGTGTGTGTGTGTGTGTGTGTGTGAGTGTGTGTGTGTGTTGATGTGGGGGGTGGACATGTGTTTGAGAAGGTGCTGGGTTTTGCTATATTTGCATCCTTTGGTCTTTTGTTTCTTCTGAAACTTTTATACAAGTTGGAAACCAAAATGTCTTTCTGCATCTTGATCTCATCACATTTGCTGTTGGATACACCTGTAAGAAACAGAGAGGAAAAACATTGTCCTTATCAGAATATCAAGGAGCAATCCCTCAACACATAAAGTGAAGACCCTGGAGGCTGCAGTTGTATGAGTGGCAGTTACTTCGTGTTTTGGTTAATTACAAATACATATGGTAACATCCACCTCTGTGGCACAAATAAGAACTGAAATAGAAGGGACTTTAATCCTAATGTTGTTACTACCAGCCTCTGACAGCCTCAGCCTCTTTATTAGCCTACTTCTCGATTTTCCTTATTGTATAAGAAGTGGTCATAAACATGATTTTATAACATGTTTTATAAGTCTACTATGGAAATTGTACATCAGCTCTTTTGGGCTCTTTGAGACACCAACTGTAAAACATGATTAAATATAATGAGATGTCATTTGCTCTATCCAGACTTTTCACACATCACTACCCTTCACATATCCAAAATATCTCTATTTGGATCTCTCTTATTCAAGTTTCACGATGGTTTCTGTTACTGCATACTGTGTCATAATTCTTCATGCTTAACTCAGATCTATCATAAAACATGAAATATTTCTGTAGATGGTGTAGTAACAATGCGTTATGCTTCATCAAATGTGTGACTACACAATTCCTCTGTTGTCCTCTTTACAGTTATAAATATTATTTTGCACATACAAATAGTGATAAGGATGCTTCAGCATCTTTGAGGTGTTGGCACACAGGTGTGACCTATTGTCAAAATCAAGCTTTAATGCCTTTAAAAGTTTAAATTGTATGATGCTTTCATGATGCATATACTCGAAACATGTTTGTTTATTCACAAACAAACTGTAATTCAATTGCTCATTTTTTTTTGTAAGTGATGTAACTGACATTGGTTCAACCGATGGGTTAGCCAGTATTTGCAACTCAGTTTATGTTATGTGCTTCAACGTAATTTTATACGAATATGTATTTATGTAGTAAAAAGTACGATAGTGGTGTAAAAGATTAACAAAATAAGTGATGAAGAAGTCAAAAATGTGGCCACACTGATACACAGCCACAGATCAGACTGCAGTTCTGTATGACTTTTGTCAAAAAACTATATGGAAACTATATGGAAACTATATGGCTATCAAAATAAACAAACAAAGAAAAAAAAAAAAAAAATTCTCATCTCTGTAACTGTGTGTGTGTGTGTGTGTGTGTGTGTGTGTGTGCCACACGCCCATCACCCCACCCCTGCCAGCTACATTCTACATTCTTCAGGATTATGTCAAGCATCCATTTGATGAATAACATCCCAAACTGAAATATTTACATTGCATTTGCAATATATGAAATATTTATTCCAGTGGCACTTTTTATGCTATTGATGTTGGTTAAAAAATATTGTTGAAGAATGGAGGTCAAATAGGATGAAACTGGGAGAAAATGGTAATGGAATGTGGAGATGTGTCGGGAAAATTAGGAGATAGAAGTAGAGGAGAGGAGAGGAGAGGAGAGGAGAGGAAGAAAGAGGGGGCCAGAGTAAAAGAGATGGAAATATGGTGGAGAAGCAAAAGCAGAGAGCAGGTGTTTGAGTGGGGGGCAGACAGAGAGGTAAGAGTAGGTGTATAATAGAGGACAGGTTGTAAGAGTAGAGGAGTCAGGAGAGTGGGAGATGGTGAAATAGACAAAAGAAAAAGGGGGGAAGGGTGAGAACGAGCTCACCTGACAGAATCAAAGGAACCAAGCCAAGGTGCCATATGAAGACAAGAAAAGACAAATGACACTGAAATGGATTTCTCTCTTTCTTTTTCTTTCTCCTTCTTTCTCCCCCTTTCTCCCACTCCCACATCGCGTCTCGGGTTAATGTAACGTCTCTTGATGCGTTTCATTCACCGTTAGCTGCTCCAGCCAGGAGATACTCTGTCAAACCCATCTACATTAGAAAATGGCCTTTCCTTGCCTCACCCCTCCATTCATTCCTCCCTCTCCCTCCACCTCTTTTCCTACCACTCGCAACTATTCATCTTTCGAACGGAATGCATTTGGGCATGGATGAAGGCCTACATTTATCAGCCAGGACATTTAAGTACATATCTCAGGGAAAAGAGGGGATTTATTACATCCTATTTAGAATGGCTTGGGGGGAAATGATCAGCTTCCGACTTTAGTCAGCGGGGGGAAAAGTTTTTCCACTGTGACGCCCATAGTTAGTCTGCAGCATGAAGGATATGATACCATTCATCTGATGAGGTGAAACAAACACAGTAGATTTTATGTTAAGGATGGCATGATGAAAAAAGGAACCACATGCTGTAAGAAGAGTCGTGCCGTGGTTAGGTGAGGAGTGGTGATAATTTATACACACAAACTGAGTAACATTGATGTTCTTATGTTTTTGGACTATTCCAGTTTTTATTCAGTTTCTTTGTCTGTTGATCAGCAGGATTACAAAAAACACTACTGGCCTGATTTTCATGAACCTTGATGGAAGAGTGTAGCATGGGCAAAGGAAAAATCTTAAGAAACATCTTAAAGTTCAGTAGCAGGTCTGACTCCAGTTCACATTCATGGGTACCAGTAGTCCACTGGCGTAGCCTGTACTTGGAGCTGCTCAAACCTTATACACAGAGCAGTCGTGATGGAGCGCTCAGGGATAGTGGTTTTAGTGGAGAACTGGTTGTAACATTGCCACAATTGTAACAATGTTTTTCCTCAAACTAAGTGTGACTATGAAAAAGTAAATGGACATTCAGACATTCATTATATATCTCTGGTTTTCTCAAGCAACCGGCCAGTAGTTTAGAATAAAATCTTTAGAATAAATACTAGAAACCTAAAAGTTCTGACCACTCGTTGTTATGTTTCCATATACTGAACAGAGCTCATCTGGACAGCGTCTGGTCCAGGTCTGGAGGACGGGCTGAAGGACAGCCAGACATGCCGAGTCGCTCCGGAGGATGAGCACGAGGCCGGCCACACCAGCTAATTGAAGAAATGTGTTTTCAGACTTTCCTGTACTGTACTGTCTATGCTTGAGTAAGTGTACACAGTTATTTTCCCAAGATGGCAGTTTTCCACATCAAAACACAGTGGACGCAGCAGCTTGCTCGTCAAGAGAGCTTGAAGTGTCAATACTTGTTGAGGTAACAGTGATCTGCGTGGCCAACATCACTTGTGAAACACTTGAATACTTACAGTAATGACAGCACAATCAGCTAACTACTAGTGTTAGTGTGACTATATCCATTCCAGACCCTGCCATGAAGTTTGTGGGTTATAGGACAACATCAAGGAGTGGGACTTTTGTTCCTTGAGTTTATCCCAAAGACGACACCCAGGACAGTACACTCTTTGAGTACTGCCTTAAAGACTAAAGTCAGGTAACAAATGTCTCAGTGCATATATACAGGTATCATATATACAGGAGTTTTTGACTCCAGTGCTAGTAGCAGTGTGGAGCCGTGCGAGTGTATCCATTTTGTTTGTTGGTGTTTTTATATACAGACACATGCACGTCTGATAGTGTGCTGGTGATGTGACACACTCCTGCCACTGGTTTCACACTAGTCCACTGATTGACAGTTGGTGACATTAACGTGCCAAGAAACAATAATGTGCCAGCAAAGGCTTGGAAGAGGAAGCGTGTAATTAAGCATGGGTGTAAACAATGCACTTCTACAAAAAGAAATTTGCTTTGCAAATATTTTATGAAAAAGGAATACATTCAACTGTAACTCTGTTAGTTCCAGCTCAAGGATACACCCAATATGTATAGATGGGGAAAAAATGAATGTAAACAGAATCTTTACTTGTTTACAGGAAATCTCCAAAGGTCACCTTTAACGGTATGACTGTATATGAGACCATGGGTAAATGGTCAATCCCCCTGCCCAGAGCTGGGTGAACACCACTACGCCTCTGATATACAGGTGATTATTTCAACATGTGAAATATTCGACAAACATGAGTCCTTAATATACATTTTTTAATAATTATATGGAATGGTCTAAAAAACACTACAGTATTCAAGCATTAAAACAAATATCAATATGTATGCAGACAAAGATAACCATAAAAGAGAGTCACATAAAATTTGTCTTTCCTAATGAAAATCCCTTGTGTTTAACTGCCACATTGTGTATTTATATGTGTGTCGACTTCACTATGTGTGTAATATTCAAATATCAGCAGGCCATTCATCACCCCTCCATCAGCTGTGTTCCCTCTATCCCACTGAGTCCTAATTTATCACTCTGCTTTGTTTCATTGGAAACCTGCTGCTGAGCCTTCCTACAACACATTGCAGATAAATACACTCAAACAGTTTGCTGTGGGTCCACAACACACATTCTGTCAGGAGGGTGAGGGAGTGATTTTATAAACACTATCGCTGTATGATGTGCTGACAGCACGTATGCAGCTTTATCCCAATGAAACATGTTCATGCCCACATGTCTATTTTTCAATGAATCCAAATATAAGTTCCTTAGTTATTCTGTCGACAGAGATGTAAATGACTGTAATGATCACACAGATGTATCTGTGTACAGGTGTATCTGTTTACAGTTCTTCACCTCACATTGTTGCCATGAAGAACACTAATGAATTCAGCCAACCAATATCTGTCCTGTTTCAAATGCTCCATTGGTTCAGACAGAAATCTTTTTAAAAAGTCATTTTGTAAAAAGAGCCAGCTACTGTCATTTTGAGATAACATTCTAAAAATTGTAATCCATAGTTGTTGTGGTAAGTGCAGTTCAATACTACAGCAAACACTCTCTAAGCATCTACTTTGTCAGAAACACAAAGATCAGCTGGTGTATCTGTTTACAGTGCCACTGAGCAAACTCACTATGTGCTAATGAAGAGGTCAGTCAAAAAGATTTGCTAACTCAGTCTGATTTCATGCTGCACATGTTGCGAGCAGTCAGAAAATCAGCAGGTCACAGTCAAAGGAGTTGATTATCTTGCTGAGGATTTGGAGGTGTGCGGCCTGTTGCCTGCAGCTCTTCATTTAACACCTCCCTCCGGCTGCTCCTCACTGTTGGAAAGATTAAAAATGATCCATTGGCAAACCTGCAGAAAATAACCATTGTCTTGTTTTGTAGATGTATTTTTGATGAACAAACACATCATGCTTCCTTTGCCAGCTTCACAACAAAAGCTAATTTGATGCAGTGGCATGAGTACATTTTCCATTTGAATTGATAGTAACTTAACACAGCTCTGACGAAAGAAGAGTAATCACAGGAATGGCAGACTTTATTAATACAAATTACTATATAGAGAGGTAATCATTGTAAATAGATTCAATGGAAAGTGCAGAAAAAATTCCAAATAGTATCAAAAATGGGGTTTGATTTCATGACTGCAAAGGTTTGAAGCATTATTAATTCAAACAGCAGGGAACTGTGCATTTGTTGGGGAGTATTTTTAGCGGCAGACAGTGAAAATAAACTGCAGTGAGTGTGTTCATGGTGGTGAAGGAACACGTCACCCAGTGCAACAGTGCAGCTCACTGATGTGTTTCTAATAGCTTTTGGACAACAATGGAGCTCGATGGCAGATATGTCAGGCTTTACACACAAAGTACTTGTTAGTAGGACAAATTTATTGTTGGTTTTGGTTTACACATGATATTTATTGACAACATGCATGTGTGTGCATGTGTAAATTTGAAAGCCAAGACCATATGTATTTTATACTGTATGTGGCTTCCTGTTATCTCCTCCCCTCTGGAGAGTCAGCAGAATGGGTCAATCAGTCAAAGACAGTCAGCCATGGAATAGCTTTCCTTTCCCAACCTCCAGTCCAGCCCACGAGCCCATCCACGGCCAAGACACTGCTGCTGATTCAGCCTCCTCCTCCTCCTCCTCCTCCTCCCACTACCGGCCCATTAGCCGTCTCTGATGACTCTGACAACCCCGAGCCTACCGACTGTAAGCTGGGTGAAAAATTGTCCTTTTTAATTTGAGCAACAAAGAGATCCTGGGCTGCAACGAGAATTAGTTTTTAAGCTTTACTCTGCTGCTTCTGGCCATTTTTCCTCTTGTGCTGCTTTTATTACAGTTTCTTGGTAGCCATCAGCTTTTGTGGGTTGTGGCAGCGTGTGGCACTCATCTTTGCCTCGGAGGCGACGATCCACCTAGAAGTGCCACTGCTGCCCCTGGGGCTGAGGTGCCATTGTGGTAATGGAACAGTGACCTGGCTTACTTATTGAAGTCATTTCGGCCCACCTGTCCAGATGCCAGTGTGTTTGGTAGTGAGCTTTTGAGTGAATTAATCATTATTTTCCGTTCAATAAATCTGGTTTCATTGAGTACCTTATTTACACAAGAGCACAAATCTGTTGGGTTTAATTGGCTGTGCGCTGGGAGAAAGGCCTTTACCTGTGGCAGTGGTTCCCTGGTAGGTTTAGTGGTGTTTCCCCTTTGGTTTTGTCAGAGAGGATGTGTGTTGTCGAGGTCTGGGAGTTGGAGCTGTCATTTCCCCCTTCCCCAAAATCCTTGGGAGTACATCTGTGGCTTCGGGCTGATAGTCAGTTTTCTGGTCACTTCTCTCAGGCCGATTGAGCTATTAGTGCACAAGTACCCACTACACCTACTGAAGACTAGGGTTGAGTTGTGTAGTTAGATTCTTGGACGTTTCCTTTTCTGTGTGTGTGCCTCTTGTTCACACTGGTGGGTCCTAATGCATTACATTCATTACATCATTTAGTGTCTTCGGAGACTGTTTACTCTTGTGTGTTGCAAATACTTTTATGCATTCCATTATTTTTTTTACATTTAGCTTATTATTATTATTATTATTATTATTATTACTGCTGTTGTTGTTGTTACTATTATTGTGCAATGTCTTGGTCACAAGCAGGTCCTACAGTGATCAATTTGCTTAATATGATATATAATCATGTAATTAAAATTCATGCTTTTGTAAACAAATCATGATAATTTTCAAAGTTCAGTTGGAGCAGCTGGAGCTACTGATTGAATCACACTGCAGATAGTGATGTCCACTACATATGGGCAAATTCCAGCAGTGCCCTTTCAGAAAACATTAAGCAGCTCAGAGCAGGTCCAGACCACAGTATTATGACTCTAACAGTCAACCACACATTTAATAAGTAATATTTCATCATTGTATCCTCATTACACAAGGTCAAATTTGAGTATCTGTTAACATCATTACAGTAACACCAAATCAATGCAGTCTCTTCCACTGAGTTTGTCATTGATTCAGCTGCAAGTGCACCATCAATGTCATACTGGATCGTTTGTCTCCCCCCAGCTGATGATTGTCATGAGTATAGATAAATGAAATGATGTCATGAGGTGTCCTGCTCCACAGTCAGTAATGAGAGAGCAGGGTTCTGACAACATCTGAACCGACACTCCATTAGAAAACAGTACAACGACATGATTTAACATGAGCCAAACTCAGCATCTGCCATGATGAAGAAATCTTTCAGAACCTACTGAGGGACAAATGCAAGAGTATTGTAGATGTTCTAAACATACAGTGTAGCATGTACATACTTTTTTTATTGTGAAATACATTATTTTATATGCTACTTTTTATATTTTTTATATTTTACTAATTTCTTAACTTGACCCAGGAGAAAGACACAGATGAAGGAAAGGCTAAAAGGGATTTATTAACCAAAAAAACCCTCCAGAAATTCACAGGAAAACTTGTGCTTGCTTGCCTCTTGGGTGGTGCTGCAGCAGAGTTTCTGCATCAGCCAAATGTTTTGATGATTAACAAGGTGACGTATACAGTGATAACAATTAATGTTGAGACAGCTTCAAGCATTGTGACTGATAAATGGCTCCTCCAGCAGCTTGCCTGAAATACCTGGGTGGTGCTGTGAGACAGAAGTCCCTCTCAGCCTAATTGACATCATTTCTCTGGGGTTGATTTGGTTCTTAATAAAACATAGCATGCTGGTGGTGACCTTGGACCTGACACACTGCCTTAAGTTTATTCAACACACGGTCTAAATGAGAATCATAGCCGCTGTGTTGTTTCTCCAGAGGATCTAATTACCGTCTCTCAGCAGCACGTTTCACATGCATACAGCTCACAGGCCATGCACTGTACATACTGGAATAGATGAGAGCACAAATGTGTACACATGGCATTAGCATGTGTGAGGTACCATATGTCAGGACATGAAGTAGTTCACCGGTGACACTTACTACTTATGAAAATGTGCCAGAAAAACTTAGAGCTTGAACTTTCTTTATTCTTTTAATATTTTATCATGTGCCAATGTACACATGACTGAATTTACTATTTGAGTCATTAGATTGAAGAAAAGGACCCAATTTCCCCATAACAGTCAATCTTAGAAGTTAAGAATGTTTGTCATAATCCATCAGGTTAAAAGCAGGCGGGGGGCTGCCGGTCCACACATCTGAGTGAAGGTAGCTGCCCCATGTTGTTTTCACTTTGATTTACTCATTTCATTTTGCAGTTTTAACACTGGCCTGACACTGGCCAGGCCACCAGGCCTGCGCTCCCAGTGGACGTTCTGGACCTTATGTTAAGCCTTTTGATTAAATTTTAGAAAACCAGCAGAAAGAGGCTCTGTCTAATGGGTGTATGGCTGCAAGGTATTGGACGTTTATAATGATCCCTCTCTTTCCCACACATACACCACCCGCACAAACTGTCAGCAGCACATGGAAGTCACTTCACACAGCTTATTTTCTAGCTCGAAAATGAACATTTACATGACCAAACATGATTACCTCTATTTCTGCCCACTGTGCCTCTAATTCTAAATTTAGCTTTAAACCAGGAAAGGTGCAACATCAAAATATTAAAAAACTAATATTTTTTCACATTTTTTTAACATCTCAAGGTCCTCATAATCAGCATCATTGGAAACAAGTACAGGAATAAACACACACACACACACACACACACACACACTGCAGCAGAGACCTCAGCATCAACTTCTCATCAGTGACACTCATTTACAATCCAGCCTGAGAACGTAACTTCCCTCGGTCTTGAGTTCTCTCTAATGCAGAGATGATGGGAGGGCACGATGACTAAGTGAGTCTCTAAGTGGTCTAAATGAAGATGAGTGAGGAAGTGGCGTGATTGTGGTACTAAAGGGAATGCTGCTGTCTTCCCCATGATGGGAGGCCTCTGGAAACATTTAAGATGCAGGTGTTGTTATTTAGAACTGTGACTCCAGCTCTCTGCTCGACAATTAAAGGAGTGAACACTAACAAAGTTTGACAAGAGGCTCCTAGTTTACAAGTAAGTGAGCAGCTGGAACACCAAACTGGTTGAAGAATGGTTGAACTTTTTTTCATTGAAAAGTTCAGATTTGTTGTCCGTCTTCTAACTGGAAAACTTTGACCTCAGTTTTTCACGTGTAGTTGTACAGTTTGTCTTTTTGTTTTGGGCAAACAAATGTTTGACCAAAAGTGGTGAAATGTCAAAATATTGGACATCAACCTTAAGCAGTTCCTCGAATAAACACTAGGGGCAGGCTCCAAAAGGGAGTCAATTACATTTGACCCCCATGTTAAAATGTCCAACTTTACAGCAGAAGAAAACATGTTTACAGCAAACAAAATGGTTTTAGTCTCTTTAGCTGATTTTCTACTTCATGACAACTCATCCAGTCACTGAACTTCGTCTGTGTTTGTGCTGTTTTTGCCTTTCAGATATTTTTTCATGTAAATACTGTATAAATAACACAGCTTGTCCAGCTAGCCGTCACCGGCTGTGTGGTGTCTTTGTCTGGGACGTCTGCGCTGTTTTCTTGGTGAGTTTGTTCTGGTGTTTGTGGAGCTGCTCGTTGTCTGGAGAATAGAATAGCTTAGAATAAAAGGCGTCTGTGTGAGGATGTAAAATAAAAACCCTCCGCATTTGTTAACTAACATTATATAATGTTAAACTGAACTGTGTGTAAATGCAATAAAGTTTTTGTTACTTCATAATATTAACGTTTCATTTCTGAATGTTTCCAGAAATAATGTTAACCAAGATGTTGTTATCGGTTAAGCTGGAGTTGATTATTGAAGCTAAACAGTAAAATAAAATTTGACGGTCCATGGACTCAAATGTTATTATTTATATTATTTATTAAAACAGAAATTTTAAGTTTATTATACTCCAGAACCTGAATGATTGTGATCGGCTGGAGGCTGAAATGTTGACACATAATGTTACACCGGCTTATTAAAGTACCGTAACCGGTCCTGGCTGAGCATGTAATCGCAACATCTCCAGTTTGAGCCTTGTCTGGCACCTTTGTTGTATGTCGTTCACATTCTCTCTTTCATTTGATTATCTGTCTTCTTTGTACTGTTTGGTATCTAATAAAGACACAAAAAGACATTGAAATTGAAGACCGGTAGCTGTAAACCTATTGTACTTTTGAATAATCCAAGAGACTTGTGTTCGTGCCCATGTTAAGGAACAGTGAGGATATCATTAGGAGAGAACTCTGAATCTAGCATAATGTAGCTTCACAGCCACCTTTCATGACGTGCTGTACAATATGTCTGGTAGAAGAAGTGCACTTTGATCCACAAATCAGAAGGACGTAGTTTAACAGCCATGTAAACACAACTATTGTGTCTAAAATTACTTAATGGGCCCTATTTTACAAATGCAAACCTCTTAATGAGACACCTCTTTTGAAACTACTACAAAAACAAGAAATAGAGCAGTGAACAAAGTTGAACTGCCTTTTTTAATTAAATGTTTGACACTTTCATCATCCAGATTTATTTATATGCAGCAGACAGCAGCTTTCTCAAACAGTGCACTCATGAGGCGTGTTGTAGGCGTTGTTGGTGGGTGTATATGTGCTTAAATAGCTCTCAGTTCCCGCTCTGTTTATACAGATCGTCTCACTTCACATCAGCGTTCATGCTTCACACAATAGTGAGCAGGATTCCTCTGTCTCCTTCTCTTGACTGTACTTTGTGAAGGTTACTTACACCTACGCACCTCCTAAACTTAATATCCCTTATAAACAAACTTAATTAGTGGGAAGTGATGTTTGCAGGGCTTAACTGCGAGCTGCGCTGGGGGGTGGGGGTGGGGTAGTCAGCAGGCAAACAGCTGCTGATAATCACCTTACATTTTCAGATTGGTTAACAGGGTTTATTTTCGGTGTTGCCATGGTGGCCAGTTGCAAGCGGATGACACGGTGCGTGACAAAAGTTGCTGATGGACAGTGTGCAGAGAGTGTGTCAAGCCCTTAACCACAGCAGCAGAGACACTGTGTCTGGGTAATTGATTCTATTTAAACTTCAATACAAGATTGTAATTAAAAGTAGCAGAGAAACTTGCCAAGACTTGTATCCTGTATGTACCTTGTTGTTAACTGTAATGCTGTGAAATGTGTGAAGCAACAGCAGTGAAAGGAGATGTTCAAGGATAATGCAGCTCATGCTCTGGATAAGTTCTGGATGTTTGAACCTATGACCAGAAATAACTTCACATATAAAGCAGGGACAGATCCAGGTTTTAATAAGGTGACTTAGTTTATGTTTGAAAATTACATAAATAAAGGCTGAAACATTTCCTAAAGCAATAACTTTGTCTGCACTTACAATGTTACATGGCTGAGAAAAATATTCAACACTTTTGAATAAATGAGAAACCACATGATACAGGCATAATACAGCATTAAGTGGATCTCGAGAGGATCATAAGCAGTAATGACAATAATTACTAAGTGTGAGAGAGAAGCCATTTGACTTTAGTGTGTTTCTTGTTGCCTTTTTAATTGAATATTTTTAGTACTTCTGTATTCCACTATTACACTTTTCTGGAGTGCTCTTCTGCTTATAAAGTATTGTCACCTTGTTCAGTAATTAATGTCTCATTTCATGGAATTAAGCAACCAATGTTTCTTAATGGATTCAGTCATTATGCAAATACTATATGATGACACAACTACAGAAAAAAACAACAAAGGAAAATAATGTATTGTGTTACTGTGAAAAACAGAATGATTCCAGAAGTGAAACCCAACACTATTACAATTGCAATTCAGGATTACAATTCAGATCGACTTGGTTTTTTATGTTTTGTATTAAATATTATGCTGATCATATTATGTTTTCTATTAACACAACAATGGAATGTTGTTAATCAACAAGTGTGCAAATTTAAAAAAATGTTGACGCTGAACTCAATCAGTAAAATGTTCACAGAAAAAAATATTTCTTCAATCTTGCTATACAATATCAGCTTGTCGTAACTACAGCGTTACTAAACTTTTTTTATAGTTCTGTTTGAGTACTGGCAGATCTTGGTGAAGATTAAGGAAGGATCTTGATCTGGTTTATTACAGAAAAAGTCTGCAGTGACTTGAAGGACAAAACAATTGATGATCAATGTGTAACTGAGCCCAGTCTTTCACAAACATTAACCAAAATGCTATTTTTTTTTGGTGTTTTTTTAAATTTTTTTATTTGCACAACCCTAACCACAGATGGGAGTCTGGGTGTGAACCATAGACTGTAAAAACATGGACGTAGCCTCCGTGACGTCACCCATAGATTAGAAGAGCGATTTTGAAGCCAATTGTAGGGCGTCGCCATCTTGGCAGTAGTGAAGTCGCCTAACTCTGGATAAACCAAATATGGACAAAGAGATGGAGCGAGGGTGGAGCTGAATGAAGCCTGTTTCATGAAACATGCCTGCCGAGCTAGCCGACTAACCCGGTGGTACCGGCTGGCTTCGGCACTGGTCACAGTATTTTACACTTGTCCTCCTAACCCTCTACAGCACTGCATTGCCCTCGGGCAACAGAAAGTTTTTTTAAGCCCCATGCCCAGTGCATGTGAACTTAAAAGATGCCAATCAATCAGAGTGTTTTAAAAACTATCAAATTTCAGTCCAGTAAGATGTGTGTATGACTATCAGGCATGATTTGAAGGCAGAACATCCTTTTCTGACACATGGTCACGGGAGCACATGGTGTGAGAAGAAAGACTATTTGCCCTAATAATCATATTTAAAATTACATAAACTGTCAATAAAAAATACATGTGTGTGTATGAAGTTGAAGAGAGGGTTTTTCTCAGGTTTTATGAAGTATTTTTTTATTTTTCATGTTCAGAAATTCAGTTTTTCTTTTCCTTGCCTCAGGGCAATGTTGTGCGATAAGGGGTACTTCTTGAGGGAGACTTTGCTAACAGTGTGTTTGAATGTAATCACATATTATTTCATGTATTTGTGCACAAAACTAGCTGTAAATGCTATAGTATTTTTATTCCTATTGAATTTTACTTTGACACATTATTATTATTATTATTATACATTATATTTTTACACATTTTGACAGAAAAATGGATGTAAGATTGTCCTATGGGAGGACAGAGCAGGATCGGCATGTTAGGGAAATCCCATCTGACAGTGAGGACAGTGACATAGAAAGCGATGACAGTGAGGAAGAGTGGAGTGAAGAGAAAGGAAAAATAGGGTTTTAATTTCATAAAGCAGACAGTATAGCTGCAGTTGTTCTGGTTGTATTTTCATTAGCAATGAGAGCTTACTTTTTATAAATATTTTTATAGACACTCAGGATACCAGTGACAGTGAAGATGAACAAGAAGATGATGATGACAATCCGTCTGAAGATGACAGCAGTTCTTCCAAAACCCCTTGATGGAAAATATGTTGCTGCCTTTCAAGTACACCCTGAATGGTTACATTTTGCTCCATCAGCCAGTGAAATTCAGTCTCCATACCAGTATTTTAAAGCTCTTCTCTCTGACGACCTCCTTGAGCTAATTGTTCATGAGTCAAACCTTGACAGCACCCTGTGCAATCCTGAAAAGCCGCTCAACCTTACTGTTCAAGAACTTGACATGAGTCAAGTACATGTACATGTCATTATTTGGTCTTCCAGCAACCCGCATGCATATCACATGTTGCTGATGTGATGCCTCTTGCATGGTGGGAGGCCATCAAAAGATTCATTCATTTCAGTGACAACAGTTGCCAGCCCACAAGAGATATGGGTGACTATGATGAGCTGTACAAGATTCGGCCTCTCCTAAATCCCATCCTCATCAAGCTGAAACAGCTTCCTATGCGAGAGACATTGTGTGTGAATGAGCAAATGGTGCCATTTACGGGCAAGAGCAAATTCAAGCAGTACCTACCCAGTAAACCAAGAAAATGGGGTTTCAAAATATTAGTCCTTGCTGGATCAGATGGCGTTCCACACAGTTTTGAAGTTTACACTGGGAAAGCTGTCCATCCACCTGAACTTCCAGATGTAGGGGTAAGTGGGAATGTGGTACTACACCTTGCACAGCCAATTCCAAAGAACAAAAATTTCAAGCTGTTCTTTGACAACTGGTTTAGCTCAGTCCCTCTGATGCTTGCACTGTCCCAGCAATGTATTCACTGTCTCGGTACAGTGCACTCTAATCGCTTGCCAGGCAGTTCCATGATGTCAGATGCTGATCTGAAAAGATGTGGTCGTGGATCCTTCCAGGAAAAAACTGATGGAGATACGCAGCTTCATGCATTAAAATGGTAACAACAGGTCAGTCACCCTCCTCAGTAGCTACATAGGTGCTCACACTGTGGACAGATGTGACAGAAGCCAAGCAAGAACGATCAAGGTCCCATGTCTGGCAGCTATATCCACCTACAATCAACACATGGGAGGTGTTGACTTGCTGGATTCACTGATTGCACTGTATCACATCAACGTCAGGTCAAAAAAGTGGCACCACCGCCTTGTGTTTCATTTGATAGACATGGCAGTGGTGACATGCTGGCTGCTCTTCAGACAGCACTGCACTGAGAATGGGATGACAAAAAGCGACCACATGCACTTGTATGCATTCAAATCCCAAATTGCACAACGTCTGTGCAAATCCAAAAAAGAAAGTAAGAAGAGAGGGTGAACCAGTGGTGGGATTTCCCAACAGTATGAGTAGAAGAGGAAGAAGCAGGGACCCACGGCTCCCATTTCAAATCAGGATGTCTGCTTGGACAGTACATCCCACTTGCCAACAATGTGTGACAACAAGGGAAGATGGAGGGTTCCTGGGTGCACAGGAACACCAAAAATGATGTGTATAGAGTGACAGCAATGTATCCCAACATGAGAATCAAAATGACATGACACTGGATGAAAAACCTAAGCCTGTATCAAGGCATACATGTGAATATGTTTCCAGTGTTTTTCAAGTCTTTGTTTCATAATTTGTTGACATTTTTGGAAGATTTTCTGATGTTTTTATTGCCCCTTGGCAACAAAAAAATATCTTGGAATGGGGAGGTCTGAAATATGAAAAAAAAAAATGTTTTGACATTAAAGTGGCCCAAAATGAATTAGTAAATGATGCTGAATAATTTTCAGCATGTACCATCAAAATGTGTGCAGTAGAGGGCTAATATGGCGGCTTAATGTTATATGTCAACATTTCATCCTCCAGCCAATCACAATTAGTCAGTTTCTGGAGTGTAATAAACTTGTTTAGTAACTGTTTAAGCAACAATATTAATACAAATAATGAAGTTTGAGTTCGTGGATCGTCGAATTTTATGTTACTGTTTAGCATCAATAACCAACTCCAGCTTAACAAATAACATCTAGGTTAACATTATTTCTGGAAACATTCAGAAACAAGATGTTAATATTAGGAAGTTACAAAAACTCTATTGCATTTACATACAGGTCAGTTTACCATTATATAATGTTAGTTAACAAACGTGGAGGGTTTTTATTTTACAACCTCACACAGACGCCTTTTATTCAAAAGTATTAACACCATGTATTATAACACTTATTATGTTTTGACTTTAGTGCAGCAGGTTTAATAATTGAGGCTACCAGACACTCCCATTAGCATCGTTAGCTTAGATCAACCTCCACCATCTCCCCACAGAGAAACTCGTCCTGGACACCTGAGAGAAACACAGTCAACACAGCAGCACAGTCAGACTCCAGCCAACAAGCTGCTCCACAAATACCAGAACAAACTCACCGAGAAAACAGCGCAGACGTCCCGGACAAAGACACCACACAGCCGGCGGCAGCTAGCTGGAGCCCAACGCTAATTCATTAGCTGGACATTTACTAGTAAATGAAAAGATGGAAGTGCCGACTTTTGGACAGTCTGTCAGTAAGATTATCCAGATATTTATCCAGTATTTACATGAAAAAATATCCGAAAAAACAGCAAAACAGCTGTTTCAGTGATTGAATGAGCTCCTTTTTTTTTTTTTTAATCTATGTCTGTTTTACATGTAATTAAAAACATTTCACTGAAAATTCCAAAAACTCTGGTTATTAATAAACAGTCTAGACTAACCACTGTTGGATGACACCATGAAAGTATAGGAGTGGTCACAGGTTCATCTCACAGTAAAAACGCTCCTTTTATTCTCCCCTTTTCAATTTATTGCAGATTAAAAGGCAATTAAAAGTAAATAATAAGTTGAAAGGGAAATACATGTGAATTTAATGCTCTCTTAGTCTATCTGCCAGCAGCTAAATGGAATTCATGTTCTGAAGTACATTTAGTTGTTGTCACTGTAAATGTTTGTTATTTTATTACTTTAGTAGTTGATTTAATCATGAATTTGTATCAATATCCCCAAACGCGTCTGCATTTGCTCTCATCTGTTAGTAGGCTGTCAGAAACATTACAGGGCAGAACAATAGAAGAAAAAACTCACAGTCCATATAGCAGCATCATATGTGATGAATATCAACAGGAGCATGTTCACTCAGTAAAAAGCTCCACTCACACTCAACTTTGAAAGGAGTGGAAATAGACCACTTCAGCCTCACTTCTCTCTTTTTCTGCCCAGCAAAGGCACATGCTGAAAGCTGCCTCAAACACACACACACACACACACACACAAAAAGAAGGATGGGGTATGACCGTTATCCCAGTCTTCCCATAAACAGGAGAGAGGAAGAAGGCTTAGCAGAGGAGTCAGCGAGGCCAGAGAAAGGACACATCTTAATAAAGCCCTCAGCTCCCCTCTCCCCACCGTCCCTCTGCCTTTGTCCACCTCCCTCTTTCCCTTCCTCCCCTTCCTCACCCCACACACACCCCTCCCGCCTCTCTCTCTCTCTCTTTGTCAGTCTCCATCTCTCCTCTCTTGTCTCTCTCTGTATTCAGCTGTATTCACCATCAGCGCTCCAAGCCATTCATTTCATATCTGATATCCTCTACACACTCTCCTGCATCTTATCTAACTGCTTTGTGGCCTCGTAGCAACAATATTACTGCACATTTTGTAATAATGGAACTGTTAGTGTATATTGCATAAAGTAACACATGCCAGATTTAATGCCAGATGTAATCATTGTCAACAGTACATTTGTAAAAAATGTGTGGATGAAGAGAGTATCTTGCAGAGTGTTACTGTTAGAAAGTTTTGTATTATGGGTTGTTTTAAGTCTCACTGTTGCTACATCAGAGAATTTGTATGTGTCTAACCACAGGGTGTCTGCTCAATGGTCCAATGGAGTTAGTCAGCCCCAAAGTATCTGATTCAACTTATCCTATTGCACCCTAAAAATGTGCTTTGTTCCAAAGCCTTTTCCCACCAGAATGACAAATGAGAGAAGCAGTGGTGGTCATCTCCCGGTGTCAGGATATAAGGGTGTGACCTGGACACCTCAGTGTGCTGGAAGTATTCTTCCATGTTTGTTCCTGTAGTTCCACAGCTCCAGTAGACTGTCTGGGTTTCTACCACGTATATGCTTCCGCTTGTTAACACAAAGCCAACAAGCATATCGGTCTGTCTTAAAACACAAAGGCCAAATGGCTTGTAGATCCCATATAATGTCAATTCCTGATTCATCTATCATTACATACAATACAATACAATGCAGGCAGCAACTTAACATTAGCTGGCTAATGGCAGAGCTCATGAATTGCTTTAAAGCTAATTACCAATGTTAATCAGGTTTCAACACAATTTTATGGAGTGTTTTATGGAGTGTGCCGGAAAGACGCATATAAGTAAAGCAAAACAAAGAGAGAAAACATCAACAGAAATGACTAAAAACATATTTTGTTGATTTGTTGCATTGTTTTTATTTAAACCATTGTCATGGTCTCACTACTTTAAATCAATGTTTAACCAGATGTTGCTTTGATTACCTTGCTCATACATCCCGGCGACATATATGTGCTTACCTTGTAGTAAACCTTGTGACTCTTCCTCTTCTACAACTTATTTCTCAATGTATTACAGCTAATCCAGTCAGTTTACTTTAGCTCACTTTGACCCACATTGGCATTCCTGGTGCCCAGAGGATGAGTTCTACATACTTTGGCGGTCCTCTGAATTTTGCAATAGCTGCATCATCAGGTCAAAATTTCAGTCTGTCCTGTACATTGGTTGCTAATTAGTTAATTTTACCATACCAATGCACTAAACTAAGATGTGGCTATGGCTAATACTATACTTGCTTAGCAAATGTTAGCATTGATTTTGTGAGCATGTTAACGTGCTCATGTCATTTAGCCCAGATCTGCTGTGCCTCAGTGCAGCCTCACAGAGTTGTTAGCCTGGCTCTGCAGACTCTTAGTCTTGTTTTCTGATTGATGGCTAGCTAAGACTGCCCTTTTCTGTCAGAGTCTACAACAGGATAGCAAATTGCTCATAATCAATGATGTACATTAACTCATAAACTCTGCCCACCTTCGTACACTCTTCCAATAGGTCAGTCTGCCTTCATCTACAAAGCAAAGGGGAGCTTCATTTGTCTTTCCTCGCCTGACTTCCTTAGCTACAAAACAAAAAATAAAACAACTCTGAAAGTTTTCCTTTCACTGTGTTTTAAGTGCTCACCCCACGCTCCTATCCACTCTCTAAATGTGTTTGCTTTGGCTGAACTCTCCATGTGGCACAAGGTTATTCAACAGTCGACACAAAGCCGGAGAGACAGAGTTAGTAAATGCCAGCAAGTCGTTGCCCAGGAATGCTTTGTGCAGAGTTTTACTCCTTTTTGAAAGGTTGAATGCATACCTCAGCTTTACGCAGCTCCCCCATCTATCCTTCACCCTCCATTCGACGCAGTCCATCCCATCTTCTCTGACAGGAGTGGATACCTGCTGGCCGTGGCTACCAGAGAGAGGAAATCCTTGGAGCTATGAAAGCTTTGCTCTGCTGCTGGCTCTTTAGAGATGTGATTTGTGTTTGCCTCAGGTAGAGCTGTTAGCATCAATGACAAAATGCCAGCTGTCAGATGCATGAAAGCAAACAGCAAACAATAAAAAAAAAGAAATGATGTGTTTTCCCTTTGCTGTGAGATCTGGATCTACAAGCCTTGATGCTACTACATGACAGTATCAGGTATGTCTGCAGGCAATGAGAAAGATTTTGACTTTAATATAACATTGTTACTTGAAGGTTTGATAGGGCTGTTTGTCATTTACACAGTTGTGTCTTTCGAAACTCACTTTAAAATCTGTAGGTTTCCTCACTTATTTATGCTTCTGATATAGCATTGCTTCAGATTTTTTTCAAGTCTTATCTTAACACACTACCCATTTGTGATATGTACGTACTTTGGAGTACATATCACAAAGTTACTGGTCGCTGGTCTTTCCTCCTGTCCATCCTGGCCATGAAGCATGACGAAACTGTAGAAGATAGGGGACAAATCCACAGTCTTTGTTCTGTGCAGAAAAGTCCAGCAGAAGCAAATGTTCAGCAGTCTGAAGATGTTTCTTTAGTGAGTTAAGTTCACGTTTCTTATTTATTTATCATATCCTTATTATATTCTTATTTATTTTTTATTTTTGACATATTGAAGATCCAGAATTCATGCTTTCTGTGAGTTTTATTTGGAATTACAATGATCATAAAAAATCAGCGTAAAGTAAAACATGAAAGAAAAAGTAAAATGTCACCTTTTGCAACTGAATGTTAACTGACTTGGTGGAGCTGACTGGTTTACACGTAACTTAACTGACAATCTGGGAATAAACAAGGCAGAGGATGGCCAGCATAAAGCCAGTCATTCCTGGCAGTAAGATTACAGTGGGCTGCTGCATTGACAACTGCACTCCCTTCACTGCACAGAGTCACCGTGTCACCAAACTGGTGCAGCTGAGGGAAGAACCTCAGGGGGCTCGCTGAACAGGTGCAGAGGTGCACTCCTCTAACTCATCTTTTTTTTTTTTCTATTAATTTGTTCTTCTGTTATCTGGATGTCGAGAGGTAGGCAGCCTGTTCCAGCAGCCTTTTTTTTCTTACTTTCAGTCCTTTTCACAAGCACTTTTACTGTACATTTAGTTTTATGTATGTACCTCTTATTATTTCTTTCTTTTATTTTTTGTACTTATTGCTGTTCTTGTGCTTCTGCAACAACATTCAGCATTTCCCAACTGGGGCCACTAAAGGACTTTCTGGTGGACTTTCTGGTGTGCCACAACTCTGATGTAATTATTCCTTCATTGAAAGAAAGATACTTTGGACTTACAGGAAGGCTTCCTCACAAATTTAAAAAGCTAAGCTGGGGGCATCCACTATATCTAGTAGGATAAGTCACAGCATAAAACACAAGTAGCTTTAAGTTCTTCCTCTACTTACATGTTTAATTTAAGTCTATTATTATACTAATATTCACCAAATGATGAGGGCTGGTAAACACTGAAGGTCCAGCTGAGAGCCTAACAGCTTAAACAGATCATAATCCAGAACAAAATCATGCATAAGGCAAACCTTACCCAGGCCTCTGAACAGCCTGATATTGCTACAAAACCCAACACATTGTCTGAGGAGCTGATCTACGACTAGGATCATACACATTTGTCCCTGAAAACCTAGAAACCTACGGTGAAAATGATACATTTTATCTATTTTGTCTTCTGGCTGCTCTCTGAATCAGACCAGGTTATAAAAGGTGCAAAAGTGTGTTTCAGTACAAAACTAAACTCATAATGCTAAGTCCAAACTGTTTCAGTAGGATTCTTTATTAGGACAGACTCATCACTTCCTCTTCTCTCTCCTTAAACTATTCTATTCTAAGTGACAAGTGGCAGTGACCTGCTTGATTTTCATCTGTGCTGAAACATGTATAAGTGTGCTTAAACAACAGCTAGCTTCAGAGTCAGGATCACAATGCTATAATAAGACACACACACCCACACACGTACACACACAACACCCTGTCCAAGTCATAAACCTGTGAATTTCATAAACACTCCAATCGGGAAGAATTTGGCCGGTGCTGTGCTGTTTCTCGTTAACAGTAAATAGCGTCACTGGGTCCTGGAGGTGAAATTACACTATATCATGGCTGAGAGCTCATTAAAAATGGATATGAGTGGTTGACTAACAGTAGCTCCCAGGCTGGAAAGTGTCAACAGGCCCGCCGCTTTCCTTCCATGTTGTAAAAAATTCAAGCTGATGTGACACAGTGGGCACGTTGGTGCCAGACGTGCACGGTGATTTATGCCTCTCATTTCCAGTAGGGGACATTTTAAGTGAAAGCACAGGGAATTTGCCAATTTTACAGCGAGGCACTGCAGAGGAAAAAGTACAACAGTTGTATACTTGGAGAGATTCTCAGCATTGTTGGGAGGAAAAGCAAAGGCTCCTGAATGCAGCATCTGTCAATAACATGCTCACAAATTACCTGTTGGCACTCACTGACTGTGATCCAAGGCCGACTGTCACACAAACAAAACTGCAAAAACAAAAGAGAATTTATGTGTTCATCATCGTAATAGGCTGTGACTTAATATACAAAGCAAGAAAGGACGTGAAGCTAAAATAAGCCTATAGTACTCAGAATTGTTAGTGGGATACAGCAAACTATTGCTTATTATGTCCAATAAAACATTGCATCATTATTTCAAAAAGATTAAAGAACAGACAACACCTTTAACACCTTTAGCAAGCCACCATGACAGTGTAGGTCTTTAACCCCAATAGCAGTGTGGCTGAAGGGATGGCAATATTGATCTGTCAGTCAACCACTTTGTTCAGTCTGAAATATCTCAACAACTATTGGATGGATTGCTATGAATCTGTAAAGACATCCATGGTACTGAGAGCATGAATCATATTGACTTTGGTTATCCCTAAATTTTCTTCTCCATAACTACAATAAAATTTTGTATATAATGCTTGACAATTTTGGTTCAGAGTGTGACTTGTCATCTAGTGCCTCATTAGGTCAAGATTATAATTTGATCTTTGGTTTATGACCAAATACCTGTAAACATGACATGACAGCTAAGTGTTTAGTGCTAATTTGCAAATGTTAGCAAGCTAATGTTTAGCTGAAGTGGTGAACATAATAAAATGTACGTGCTAAACCTCAGCACGTTACCATTGTCACTGTGGACATGTTACCTGACATGATTGTGCATACATGTAACCCCAACATTTGAGGGAGGAATCCTTACTGCTTCAGAAGCAGTTGACACGATGATGTCGTACACCGGTCCATGGGTTTCATTTTCTGTGACTTCCGCAGTGTCCCACAAAGAAACATACTGTGTGTCATAGCTGAGCTGAACGGTGCTCTCAGTCAGGAGCTCCGCTGCCACAAGCTGCTGATTTGGTCTGTGACAATGGTCACAGTCCGGTCAGTCCAGTCAGGTCAGCCCACTCACAGTTTTGGTAGACATCAAAGGCCATCGACCAGGAGTCAGTGGATGACCACAGAAAGACCAAGGAGGACATTCACAGTCATTGGACACATTACTTCACCATGAATGCTACAGATGAAAAATACACTTTGGACCAGGACATACAATCTGGTTTTCATCACAAAGAGCATTACAGCCTCACACAACCATTATTGGCCGAATAAGTCTTGTTACAACAACACCACTTCCTGTGACAACTCCTCTGTAGGCACCATTTGTCACATATTGCATCTCATTGAGCTTAGCTTTGGGAGATATCCCCAGCAATGTCTACAGAGAAAGTGTACAGGTGGTCTCCCTTTCACAAGTACAATGCACAGACATATACAGAGAGAGAGAGAGAGACACACACACACACATTGTACTAGCTGGATGAAAGAAAACAAAAGAATAAATCACGGACAGATGTTCTCATTCTTGGCGAGGAGCCTGCCCTCATTAATCAAACCTTATCAGCCGCTATCTGAACAAAGAGAAGCAGAAAACGGAGTGAGAAGCGAGGGAGGAGGACAGAAGACAAAAATCCACATAGGAAGAGGTGATGGAGGAGTGTTTCTCTCTGCTCGCTGTGTGACTCAGAAGCTCAGAGCAGTCCCTGACCTCCTGCCACCTCGGTGAATTGAATAAAGACGGAGCAGCAGCCCAAGGGCATGGTGTTAAATAATGCCCAGACACAGTCAGTACATTAGGATTTAGCATAAATAAGGAACAGTAGAGCGGCGGATGGCCTCTGTGCTGCCATCTCATTAACCCTGTCAGAGAGAGACGGACAACTCCAAAGGGAGATGTCAAAGGAAAAATAAACGCCTACACGAGGTGGAGGACATGGACAACTCAGAGAAAAAGACCTTGAGATTCGAGTCACAATTCAAAAGTTTCTTAAGAAGGATTTATGATGTAAGATTTGAATTTGTGCATGTTTTTTTGTGCCGAGATAAACAGACAAGATGACATTGACTTCTAAATGTCTTTTACAGTGAAAGACTCTACCAGTGCTCTGCCTCTGAATGTTGCAGTGCTACTGAAAACAGCATGCGTGCTAATCATGATGAATCCATATACAGTAACAAGTACACTCAGCATGCCTGGAAAGGAGACACCTTTTTCTAGCTGCATTCTGCATGCATTTAAATCTCACATCATAAAATTCAAATAACGTGCCTATTTAATATGTTAATGATCAGCTTTGGCCTTGATGCTGGCTCAAGTGTGTCTCCAGATCCCTAGTTTAAGCCAAAATGGATTCTTTATTCAAATTCACTCGCACTGGCACGCAATCACTGTTGAAAGGTCTTGTCCAGCTTTACTTTGCATAATGCTTCAAATAACTTAAGTCATTAGCTTTACATATGAATGTCTATCAACTTTGAATAACATTACTGTTGTAGTACTGTAGTAGATGCCAGCTAAATAATTAAGGCAACATCCAAATGACTAAAATTACATCTGAAATGAGCTTTATGTATTGCAAAGTAAACTTATGTGTATGTTTGCTCTATATTAGTGGGTGTTCATTGTCATCAAACTCAGAAGTAAGACACACCACTGTTTCACACTGGTTCAATTTAACACCTGAGTCATGAAAAATGAATGTATTAACCATTGTTGTTTGTGCGTTACTTATGTTCTATATGTCAGTTCAACCTCAATTTGACAAGCATGCCACATGCTCATTGGTCTTTGTGAGGTAAACGCACAGCAGCTATTCCCATTTCTCCTTAATTATCTACAGACACTGGTTTGAAAAAAGGCAGGCAATGCAGTTATAGAATCATGTTTCTTTTGATAACTTGTTTAATTACTTCTTCAAAAATGTTCAGGAATTTTAACAGGCCACAAGTTAAGTAGTTATCTTAATACTCTTTAAGTTGCTTTCTGCTCTCACTTCCAGCTGTTGCATTTAGTGGAATCTTTGAATTAAAATCTTATATGATACCTTTAGAAACACAGACACTGGACAGGTAACTAATGGATGATTTCCTTGAAATAACCAAAGACCTGACATTTTGCTAACAGGCCAACAAGACAGAACAAAATCTCTGTTTTACTCTTGCTGTCTACTCTCCTCTGCAGCTTCAGGATAATGCCACTTTCACCATTTCTGCTTATTCTGCCTTTTCTGCTCTCCTCCTCCTCTGAATCTAACATCAACATATTTCTGCTTTCTTTCAAGATGCAGCAGTCAGATCAATGAAAAGCCTCTTAGCCAAGCTGCACTCTCAACATCTGCTATCGAACCAGCACTTTTAGGCCTTACTAAAAGTGCAAGACATTTTTCTTTTTCTGTGAGGGCCGCTTTCTATAGATGTGTGTGTGTGTGTGTGTGTGTGTGACTCACTTTTCATTTTAAGCATGCAGGACAGGCTTTGACTAGTAATGCCACTTCTTGAGTGCATTTGCCAAAACCAAGGAAAAAAAAAAGTATGGCTCCAAAACAGATTCCCTGTCCATTCAAACTGTGAGATCACATTGGACAAAATAAAACAAATAAGATGTTTGCCAATTTAACTAATCTTCTTAAGCATTGCATTTGAGATTCTCCATCTAATACTTAAAAAAAAAAATACTTCAAAAACGAAGTCACATCTGTACACTGTATCAACTGAGAACTCCGATTTCCTCATTGGATTTAATTTGTAATTCTGTTACTGTCAAAACATTGTCAAGTTTGATCCTCATGAGTTATAGCATGCAATTGTGTTTTTATTTTATTTTTTTATTCAATTTATTTATTTATTTATTTATTTTTTTTATCATTTTGTATTTATTCAACAGTCAGTGTACAGACAGAGAAAAAACATCAGGAGAGAGAGAGTTCTGGCGTGCAACTTCAGCTAGGAGTGGAATCGTGGATGTTGTGGCTGTGTGGTACGTGCCTTAACCATGGGGAACTCCTAACTGTTATATTTTTTTTTTTTTATCTCTTTGTCTGTGAATGATTTTTGGCAAATAAAAAGAACATGTCTCTTTATGTACAACCCACATAATAAATAAAACTTGAAATCTCCTTATTTTGTGCAATAACATGGTAATTTCTTTATTTTGTAACTGACATTTTGTGCAAGCGTAGTGTGTGTGTCAAAGGGAATAACTGACGACTTAAATGCTTTCATATGTAGTGGGTTTTAATAAGGTCAGAGGAATTTTAAAAAAAGAAAGAAACAACATTATTGATTTATCTTGCAATTTTATTACTATATTACACATGGTTTGGTGTCGTTTTCTCCTTGGTTTTATTTAATGAAGATTTCTTTCCTATGTTTTGATAATCAGTTGATTAATGTGAGAGGACAGTAATTACTACACTTTACTGGGCAAATAAGTTGAACCTTACCTTGAATCTACAGCAGTGCAGTCTGTGGGATCCAGAACAGTAAATCTGAATGTCATTCAAACACAAGTGATTACAGTGATTACTGACCTGCATCAAAACAGTTTGAGTGAGTGGCTGAAGTAGTTCCTCATCTTCATCATGGTTTGCTTTGTTTAGATTGTGATGACAGAGAAGAGTGACTCATCTGAGACACATGTATAACCAGCCTCCATCATCACTCTCTCATTTAGCTGACTCATCATTTCAACCTACAACACTAGTCTCCTGATTATAAGTTGTGAATGTGAGGACTAGATGATTTAAGATCTAAGTTGACCTGACATAGAAATTGATGTAATCAGACTAAGATAATAACAAAAGAGTGAGTAGGTACGAGTTAGTTCATATATGATTAAACAGTGTTTAGGAGTCTAGTATAAAGTAAACATGAAGTAAACTCATTGTAACATATGAAGTTTTTCAGCGTATACTGAATCACAGCTCAAGATTCAAAAAATATCAGGACTAACTGACAGCAAGACATGAGCTTAACACAGCAAACTGTTGATCATTTATATATCCTCATAATTTGTCACCATAATTTAGCTGACATTTGGGTTATGACACTGTGTAGTTACAAAAGTACTATTAGTAATCTAATCTACTCATTTCAGGCAAGAGTGAATTAAAAACAGTTTTGATTTGATTTTTTATGATCATTTTGGAGGTTACAGCTTGTGCTGCTATTGTTTTGCTACATAAAGTGTTTCTGTTACTTACCCTCATTGATTTAAATGGGGTGGACAAAACAATAGAAACAACAGTTTTCTAAGCCTCCAACACTTAGTAGTGAACAGTTTTAATCAGATGAAAATTAAATATGCATTAATAGGACTTTTATGTGAAATAAGACAACAATACAGTTGAATCCTTAAATCAAGGTCAAGAAATCAGATCCATTTAACAACAAATGGAAAAAATGATCTTGAAATTTTAAGGAAAAGATTTGTACCAGTTCATTGTCTTTTTGAACCAGATGGAGTTCTGGTTCAGTCAGTGTTCATGTTGTCAATTACTGTTCCCTTCAGTTTATTCTTGAAGAAAGTTTCACTGATGAACAACCATTGTTAGTATAATGCTACAACTTACTGTTGACTGTTTGTTGATATGTTTCAGTTGAGCTCACCAGAAGGCAGCCGAGATAACACTGAACTGTCAGTAACCTCTGGCACTGTCCTTACACTCAATGCAGAAAAGCAGCATCCCATCTTCTCTGCTTGTGATTTTGTTCTGTGTGCAGCGAAGGAGGTTGGTTATTTTACAACCTGCTGTGTCCTGTCCCGTTCCACATGGCACCTGACCAGGCCATCAGAGAGTCCTGTGTAGAGGCTTTCAGTGGTTTAGCTGTGTCTGTCCTGGTTTTAACTCAGGGTGGGATTCTCATCATCCACTCCTTATGCCCCCTGGCCACCCTGCTCCTCTACCCTCTGACAAGACATTCTGCTCTATGTAGGAGGCTCCTCAGCACTGATCACTCCTAATTACGTGACCAATGTTCCCTTTACTGTGAGTAAAGTTAAGTCATCCCTGTGACAATGAGCAAACTCTTTCTTCGGAGAGGAGCTCGCAAGATGCTGTTGAAATCTCTGAAAAGCTAGTAAGTAGTTTTTTGTCAGAACTTTTGTTTTCAAGATCCAGAACAACCACAAGAAAAAAACTGCAAGTCGGCAAACACTGTGGAGGTTACAGGCATGCCATCCATGGCAGTAAGGCTGAAAATCAATGAAGGGTTCCTTTAAGGCAGTGCAAGGTTTAATTGCAGGTTTAGAGACGACCACCACTGAACTTGTTGACTAAAACTGGGAGGACCCCTATTATAACCGCTGGGCTCAACAATTAAAGGCCAATGTGTCTAACCCAATGCCTTGTGGGTGGCATAGGAGGGGTTAACCTCCTCCTTAAACCCAATGAACCCCTGCTCTATCTCCCTAAGCCTATAGCTGGGAAACAATACCCTTATCTGGTTCACTCAACCTGCCTTCCCATTTAGCCCCTCTGCCAGCCACAAATTTGCATGTCAATCATAGCAGCGGATGACATTTAAAAAGCCTGTAAAAGGACTGGTAGGAAATCACAGAAATTAATTGCGAAAGCGTGAGTGTACATTCGTGTGAAATGCACACGAATGTACACTCACACACTGTTCACACGCACACACACACACACACGCACACACACACACAATCTCCCCCTATCTTCCCCCACACACGCTGCTCACCAGGAATTGTAATTACTTTACATTTCTTTGTTGGAGGGAAGAAAATACCAAAATGGTTGAAGTAAGTGTCTCCGGGCATAATTAACATTTCAGCTATCACAAGTCTCACAACTCTTTTGAAACAATGAATTCTGCATGTCTTTCCTTTTTCTTTCTTTCTGACATTCTCTCTCTCTTTGAGCTCAGTTGAATATAACAACCAGCAAACACCACTTCTCTCTCTAAGATCAATTGAAAACACCAACAGTTATTTGCCTCTGAATAGTGGGGAATCAACACGATATCACACCCTGGCCCTGCATTTAGATTTATTGTTTTCATTTTGCCTTTATTCACTTTGTGTAATTCCCTCTGGCTTCCTCTCTCTCCTTGCTTTCTCTTTCTTTCTGTCTTTCCTTTCTACTTGAGCAGAGGCAGAATTATGGAGATTGTGTGCAGATTTTTAAGCAGTTGAATAAAGAAGTGTCTGATGACCTATGCTACCAGAGAAACTAATGAGACTGACATGGGTTGCTGTCTTCAAGTTTGGACAAATAACATTTGACAAGGAATGTTGGGGTTGCAAGCATGTATCTGTCTATGACACAGGTGTCATACCATGATGCCTTAGACATGGCAAAGGAGACCTCAAACATTCATACCATACCATATTTTTTGTCTGCAGCACAAACAAGTTGGAGTTGTGTTTGTGTCCACCTGAAAAAATGTAAGTCCAATATTCATTTTCTTTTAGCTCTGTTTTTGGTCTCCACCAACTCCCGAGCCAAATATGAGTTTTGATACTTCACCTCCTGTTCAGTTCTGTGATGTTTGCTTAGACTTTGTGTAAGATGGTATTTGAATCTTTTCATTTGCATGAGTGGTACAGTGTTTTGGCCAACATTAATTTTGAGATTTAATGAAAATGTGCTGCTTAATAAATTGTGTATGTTCTGTCCACATCTCATATTAATGTTAAATGTAATGCTTTTTAAATGTTGTGTATGAAATTAAAGTACCAACCCAGCAACATACTTGTAAGTAACATAGTGTTCCACTCTTCTCTAAATTATGATCAATCAGTAGGTGACTATTTTTCATTAGCAATTAACATTGCAATAATGAGTCAAAGAAAATAGATGGATAATGCTAGTCACATGTGCAACTTTTAATGCTAACCCAAACTGACCATTCAGAGTCCGGTCAGAAAAGAAGAAACTTAAGTCCAGCTCACAATGGTGTCATGCCAGTTTGAGCCAGAATTTCTCATTTACTGTAGACAAGCTGTTATCAGCTGCCATTGTTCTCAGAACAGTTCAAATCTTTCATGTTAACAAGGTATTGACAGCACAATTACAGCCTGCATTGAAAGCCATCTCCTCTCATCACTGGAACTGGGTGAGGACAAAGGACAAAATAACACAAAATGAAATTGATGCTGAGTTTGTTTAATTTATTTTACAGTTGACAATGTATGCAAATGGATTTGCATAAAATACAGCCAGACAATATAAACACAAGTTATTGATGGTAAGTTCAGCTTCTCAGTGCTGGTTGCTTTGGAACATGTTTCTGTTTGCCATCCTATCCTTTGATATCAGTTTGATCATGATAGATCATATAGGTCAAGATCATGTGAAGCCTGGCTTTGCACAAAGATTTAAATGCTGTTGCTCATGCTATAAGCCAAAATGTTAATACTGATGTCATGTTGAAAGGGGAAAACTCTTTACGACAACTCTAAAGACTTTTACATGTTTGTAAAAGATTATAAAAGTTATTTGGAAATAACTTTTAGGAGACATAGTTGGTGGGTGAAGACAGAAATGAAGGCTCTACCTGTGATTTTTTTTCTTTACCCATCAACTTTGTGTTGGCCACAGTCCGACAGTGCTCATGTTCTCTGCACCCTGCAGGCCTTGCATCATATGTATTGTGAATGTTGCATGTCCATTTGGTGATGGTGAATACAGCTCAGAGACACACATGCAGCGTATCACACACACAGTGATATCTAAGCAAATACACACCATCACCGTTCAGGTACACATGTTATGTTTTATGTTTAAAGTATTCTATGTTTACGTTTGCAGCGGTTAACTTTTCATTTACAGTTAGATTTATTTGTACTGTTATAGTTACTTTCACAGCATGTTTACATGTTTATATTTACAGTACTTTTTTGTAATTTTGCATAGCATTGTGCTGTTTGTGCTGCTCATGTTTCACATGGTCACAGCACACACTCCTGCTCACGTGGAAACACACGCTCATGCATAAAGACCAGGATCTGTAGAAAAACTTTTCTGCTGCTCTTTATTAATTAATCTTTACTAATGCTCTTGACATTTTGGGGAGATGCTGTCTACTCTGTTTTCTTCCTCCTCTCTTCATCCTTACATGAAGCTGAGGAACACAAAAAAGGAAAAGAAGAAGAAAACAGCTGAAACAGCAATGTGAGAAAGCACAATATTCTAGAGTCTATGCATCCTCAAACCTTGACATATCTTTCTTTACTCTGTGCCATAGAGTCCCATTGTTGTCCCAAAAACTATTAAAACTATTGATGAGCCACGCTGCCACCCTTGGTGACATGTTCCTTCATTACCATGAACACATTGTGCTTTATTTTGACTCGATCCCACATACACTGTCCTGCTGCCACACATGCTCACCAGAGAACCAAATATGGATTAATTCGCTGGTGAAAATAGTCCCAGACATCTGCAATATGTCTTCCTGTTTCAGTAACATTTGTCGTACGTGATCGTACATTTCATGTGTGCTTCTGTAACAGGATTTCTGATTGTAAGCTTTCTTGAATGCATCACTCTACATGTGTGGACGCATCATGTTTTTGTGCATGTGTAATTGATGACCTGATCCCAGAGGTGATCATTCAAAAGATGAATATTTGCAATTACAGCATTCTCATTAGAGCGTCTGACCTTCAAGTGGGCTCCCTCCATATCGATCGTCCCAAACACGGTCGACACTGGCCTTTCAGTGGAGATTGCTCACCACAACCTCAACAACAACAACAAAGCTGTTCAGGTGGACCATAATCATCTAAAGAGCAGGGCCAGGGCAATAATCTGTCCTGCTGGCAGCAGTGGGAGAGCAGGTGATGATCAGTACGAACAAGGAGACAGGATGTGGAGCGGACAGTTGCACACTGAAGGTAAACGCAACAACATATTGCTAATTGCTTTAAAAGTATACTATGCAGGATTTTTCTAAAAAGCGATGTGTGGTGCTTTGTGTATCAACAGGGTTGGACCCTATGCTCTGCATGTAATTTCTTATTTTATTTTTATTTTGTGTATTTTGGGACATTTCTGGTCATCAACCTTCGGGCAATGGGTTTGTAGCCCCCAGCTAACAAGAGTGCACAGGGTGTGAGGTTGGGAAGTAGCCAGTAAGCAACCAGGTGACATTGTTTTCTCCGTCTCCGCTGCAGCTCTGTGTGTTTGTTTGCAGCTGCAGCTGCTGGAGGTGTGGAAGTGCTATTAAGTGTTATTAACGTAACAATGAAACAATCAGAAAATAAAGTTTTACTTCTCTGATTCACTGCTTTGTTCTTGCAAATATCCTCTCCTCATTTACTCTCCGTCTCTCTCTCTCTCTCTCTCTCTCTCTCTCTCTCTCTCTCTCTCTCTCTCTCTCTAAATGAGTCAGGGACGATGGACCAACTTTGAACAATGTGGTTACAAACAGCAACTGACAAATCCTACATAGTGTACCATTGAAGAGTCAAATGTAAGCAAAGCAACCATCAGGTTTAGAATAGAAAGGAAAAGAATAAAACTGAACATGTCCAGTCCAAAGTTGCTGATGTGGATGAAACTGGAGGGAGAAGGGAAAACCACTCCTTTCAAAAATACAACACTGTGCAACTTTTTGATTAAATGAATGCAGATGACGTAACAAAGTGCTGTAAATTTTTGGAATGGAAGTGGAAGGTAGTGGAAGTCAATATTTCAAAAGCTATCATCTGAAAGGGCTGCCTGCTTTTAGTGATTTACTTTGTTGTTTTGAGCAGACAGAAATATATACCGGCGCAGTATGTTCACTCAAGCCTGTTTGGACAGATTATATCTTGTTTAGGCTCGTCAACTTTCTGTGATGTCATCATAACCTTGTCGTGGCAGGTAGAAGGCTAAGCTCATGCCGGGCCAGACCAGAGCCAGTCAGGGAGATTTTGCACTGTTGGGACTGGGCATCACGTCAGGAGGAAGAACGCTTGAGAATGTTCCACACCTGAGTCGTACACATCTGAGTGAACACCTGAAGAGTGAAGATGTGAAATGTCACGATGTCAGCCTTGATCAAGTTTAACCACACTGCTCCTGTAAGTCAATAGAAAGAGAAACTGAATCCAGAAGGATCATGATTCCAGTTTAACTGAAGAACCTGAAATGTTTCTGAGCTGGTAGCTGATACTGGGCCTTGGGATTAGTAGTGTATGAAGGCCAGGGCCTGTATGTGAATAACTGAGTTAGCTTGATTTTGACTGCTGATGAGTTGACACAAGTGTGGATTTTACAGTTCATCAAAGTTAAAGTTGATCCGCTGACATCACACCTTCCCGACATTACTCAGTGGTATAGTGTAGGCTATATGACAGTATTTGTCTGAAAAAAATGTCTTTACTACCTGATCTGATCGACATATGTTTGAGGAGAACGACCTACCTAATGCACAATGCCTGCTGGAAAGCTTGAAGCTCAGTCGCTCAACTGTTTGAGTGACTGACTTCAGACCAGGAGGCCGAGGGTTCAAGCCTCAGCTTGACTTTATTTTAGTCCAGTCCTCGTTAGTATAGTGGACAGTATCTCCGCCTGTCACGCGGAAGACCGGGGTTCGATTCCCCAACGGGGAGACTTGACTTTTATGCAAATTTCCCCACTGTGGGACAAATAAAGGTTTATCTTAAAGTTTGGTGAAGTAGGGACAATAGTCCGTGGTTGTTTTTCAGGGTTTAGTTCCAGTGAAAGCTCTTCTTTATGCTACAGGATAAGGATACATTCTTACAGTAAATGTTACCTTCTCATGTTCAGTTTTTGTTTGGAGAGGTGTGGATTCAACTTGTAGTGTGTGTAGTGCTGTTGAACTGCATTGTGTTATACTGACACTGACAGGTGCTTCCCTCACTGATATATATGGGGTGGACAAAATATTACAAACACCTGAACATCCAAGCCTTCAACAAGGTAAGATTTATTGTAGGGCTGTTGTATTAGACTGCATTCGTTTTAGCCAGCTGTGCCCAGTGTAAGTGAGCACCTTTCTTCCTCTGGCAGCCATGTGTTCACTGAAGAGATTTTGCCCTCCAACATGATTTAAAAACAAATTGAAAATTGTAAAATATACCATCTTGTCTCTGATTTTTTTTAGAAGCCTAATTAATGTTAAGGTGTTTGTTGGCAAAGTGAATCTGGATGTTCAGGGTGAATATCCAATATCCGATTTTCAGCAATGCTGTGATTCACTGCACAGCTGACTGCGATGGAATGTGGACGTCCTGGCATCTCTCCTCAACTCGCAGTTCAATGCTAAATCACACATGTAAATATTTAAGATTTGGCATGGCCTGTATCTTTTAAAATAGGGAGGCAGCGAAGATCATAGTTTGTCATGAAGTAAGATGACACGTATGAGAAGGGATAGACCATAATGTCTGTCCACCTGGTTCAGCTTTTAGACACAGGTCAGTAAAGTCTCCTGTCGCATCAGTCTTTATAAATCCAAACCTCTCTGCTGGAAGTGGTGTACGCATGTTTCAGCCTCCATTTTGTGCGTATGCAACAGAGACAAATGAGACCCCAGGTGACTGAAGGGCTGAAAAGTCCAAGGGCACCTACTGGACAGGTGAAGACTGGCAAAGAAAGTCTCACTAATAAAGGGCCTGGGCATAGTGAGAAGGTCTGACACTGAGGAGACAGGCAATATAACGTCATGACATCATCTCTGTGTTATTTGTGCCAGCTCCACTTCCATTAGAGGACTCATAGATTCACCCTCTGCCAGAATCTGTTCCAGCCAGTTTATCCTCCAAAACACATCAACAACACTTTCCTCGCGTCACTTCTAGAAATTCAAACATTGAACCTAACAGATTCAAAGGTTGGATTGTACATATAATTATGTGGTTACAGTGATTACTCGATTTTTTTTTCTTTGCATTAGACAGTGTTTTAAATAATCTTGGATCATTTCTGTGCTTTTCTTTCTTTCTTTGCCCAACTCTGAGATTCTGACCTAGACTGGGCACTGTGCCTGCACACCTGCAACAGTGCTGAGTAGCACTGAATGGTGGCATCTACAGCTTAGCTATTCCCACATAGCACATGACAATGGCTGGATTTAGTCACTGAAATGAGTGGACTTCCCTGCAGATTTACAAATTTAAGGGGCACTTTTCTGGGAAGCCTGAGGGTTGCCCAAACCCACAATTAATCAAGTCTGCAAGGAGTGGAATTTCTGCAGACTTCCAGACAATCCAGAGAACACTTCAAGTCTCTTTCTTGATAATGATCTGCATCCAAACCTGTGTCTCTTGTCTTGCTATTCCGATTCAGGGGTCACTTGCTGGACATGCTAATATTTCCTGCAGTCTCCTTGGCTCCAATGTTAAGTAAGATAAGATACAAGATAAGATATTCCTTTATTCGCCCCACAATGGGGAAATTCACAGTGTCATGAGAGATTATATTTGTCCCGCCACCATGGTCTGTCTGCAGCTTTCAATAAGAGTAAAACCCAATTCATAGCAGACATGAGTCATCAGCCCTACTGAAGCAATAGAAATAAAGAAAATATCATCAAAAAGTGGCACATTGGGGTCTATTGTTACCATTTACTACAACACAGGTAGGTATTCTTAGCTGCACATTCTGATAGCTACCTGAAACAATGCACTCCACCACCCTCCCACAGTGTGTGATGTATACTGTATTTCAGGAGATAACTGTTTTTATTTACTCCAGTATAGTATTATTTTTTAGTACTGTTTTCCCACTTGCCTCCAACAACCTGCACTACCTCTATTTCAAGTATTTTGCAATTGCCACAAGGCCTTTCAACAGACCTGCAGGGGTAAAGGTGCAGGTCTTGTTTTTGGCTGAGTGGACAAACTAACAACGATAACACAGCAAGAGCAACAGAGAGTTTTTCCATTTCTGCTGAAAGAGTTTGTTGAGTCAATAAAAAAAAAAAAATGACAGTCTCGACCCTTACATGTTATTGCATTAAGATAAGATAAGATAAACCTTTATTCGTCCCACAGTGGGGAAATTTACACTGTACAGCAGCAAAGAGATAGACAGTTAAATAGTAAAAAAAAAAGTATACACAAGTTGAAAAGGTATTTACAATTTTAACAGATTAAACAAAATTACCAAATTTACAACATGAATTATTGCTACAATTATTGCTAGTTGACTGGAATGAAACTGATATTACATATCAAATATGAATATTGCACCTGAATTAAATAGAATGAACAGATATTAAATATCAAATATGAAATATTGCACTTGAAGTTAATGGAATGAACAGATCTTATATATCAAATATGAAGTATTGCACTTGAATGTAACAGAATATTGCACAGCATTATGCTCTATGATAAGTAGCTGCTTCAAACATCATGTGCTGTGACTTATTCAAACCCCGGCCTCTTCCTCCATGAAGAAAAGCAAAACAAACAAAACCTCTCATACCCTCTCATTCCCACCTTAACTCAGGCAGTCATTCCCTCCAGGAACACGCCGCTCTGCCATCCCACCACCACTCCAACGAGACCTGTTTAAACACACCTCTACCCAACCCAGTCTCCTTGAAATGACTTCATATGAGTACTACCATGTTGTATAGCTCTACAAGTCTGTTTAAGGTACTGTTATCGTGCATTATTATACACACTTATGACACCTAAAGATGCATTTCTGCGCTCCATTGACCCCACATGATTTTATCACATTCCCTGTTAAAAGTTACACATTATGATTAAGATGGCGAACATGATCCAAACAGGTGTTTTGGGATCAGTCCACAACTTTTGTCCCCAGTCATTTGTTGCTCCTGTCCCAACTTGTTTGAAACATATTGCTGACTCCATATTCAGAATAAGCAGTTATTTGCAAAAGTCCATGAAGCTGATCAAGAACATTCAATAAATTGCCTTTGAACTGTTTTCAGATGTGGTTGTACGGCGTCAGTGCATGTTTCCCTGAAGACTTTCTATGGTAGTGTAGCATTATGCTAACACCCTCTTATTACTTACATGAACCCAGCATACATGTGTTTCTCTTAAAAATGTAAACATTAGTCATTTTAAACATTTGAAGAAGCAACAAGTTCACTTGTTTCAGTTTTCAGCAGTTTTCATTTATGCTTTACTTCTCTGGACATCACCAAGGTTGGAGTTTGTATGGAGATGATGAAATCAGTTTATTCCTCTAATTTAAGAGTAGCTATGACAACTTTACAGTTAAATAATAAAAAGCTTTTCAATATCTTAATCTCTGATAGGCTGCGACTGGTTGGAAGCTTACGTGCAGTGTGAGTGAGGGCAGGAGGTTGGTGATACAGTGTGCACAGATATTTACTGATACAGCATTTGAGGCTTCTTCACATGAAAATCACTGAGTCTGAGGTTTTTGTGGACGTTTGGTGGAAAACATAAAGGAGATGGTTTTGTAGATACTTTGAGACAACATTATATTAGTGTTGTCGTCCGTGCTATGATATAGTGGCATGAAAGAATTTTGGTGCTCTGGGAAGAAAAACCCTCAAAATTTCTTTTCAACAGTTTAAGCAAGATTACTGTATTGTTTTTGTTCTGTACAATTTTTTTACAGTAGGCATTAGGCATCAGCTGCCACGGGCTCCTCCAAGCAGCTGCCGAGCACTCTGAAAATGAAAATAAATGATCCAAGAAGATGATAGCAAAGTGTTTTCAGGTAGCCCTGTCCTTGGTTTATAATGTGATGAAGAAATGGCAGTTAACAGGAATGGCAGAGGTCAAGTTGAGGTCTGGATAACCAAGAAAAAAACAAGTGTCATCTTTAACTTTATACCTTTTGAAAAATCAGGTCATCCTTGACTCGCTTGGCTGTTCGTAGTGAGAGATATTTTGAGCAGGGATGCCATGCCATACAGTGCCACACGTCCCTGTATGGAGAACTGTTAATGATCCACTGCCATGCAGCAATTTGAGCTCAAAGCTGATGAAACTCATGAATAATTAAATAATACTGCACTTGACTACTACTATTGTGAGAGCTGCTACAGAGTGTGGATCTAGATGGACCTATGAAGGAGACTGTTCAATATTTTTATGGCTCATGGATCTGACAGCACACATACTGTATCATTCCTGAACTTATGCATCACTTACATCCCACGAGCTTTCAGGCCATCTGGTTTTGACATTGTTTACTTATTATTTTGTATGTGAGTTTTCTGATTAAAAACCAATACTATAATATTATTATTCCATTATATATTTGTTGATTTGTCTGCCATGTTTTAGATATATTGAATGGATATACGGTGGTGAAGAGTTAAATCCAAGGTGATAGTGCTAATACTGCTGATGATTATTCAGCCAAGCCTACTTTATGTACAATAACAATCGTTGACATCGACTTCTTCACTGTGATCAGTGGGGGCAGCTACACTTGGGTGTGATCACATGGCAGAAAACAGGAAATACCAAGTAAAGTTAGATGACTTTTTGTTATATTTTTATGACAATCTATTTTATTTAACTTCAATAAAAGAAAATATAATCAGATTGTTAACAGTACATATTTACTGTAAATGTAACGTTAAAGGACTAAGAGGATAAGAATAAAAAAAACCTGTGTGGTCAGTTGGAAGAAAACAAAACAAAGCAACAGCAGCAAAAGAAATAACAGTCTTTGTTATAAGAGAAACTAGAATAATAAATATAGTGAGCAGCAGCTGACGGGGTTGAAGCACAATACATGGTTTTAGAGAACAGCACGGATTAGATCACCTGTACCCAGGACCTTGTATTCTCAGGTGAGGTGACGAACACTGCGAGCTACTGAGGAAATGCTTTGGCACACCCCTCCTCACATTTTGAGCGAACAAAGTGACACAAGACAAACAAGAGCATTACAGCTATGTAAACTTAAGCTGCAGTGACAGTGCCACGTATTGGCCAAATGAAACCAAATTTGTTATGGATACGAATGGATATGAAATTTGGTTGCAATGGCACAAAGTGTTTCAAAGATATGACCTTTTTTGTAATGTATGTATTGTTTGTTTGTATTTGTGAGATAAGGCAGTTTTGAATTGAAAATGGAAGGTCAACAGAGGAATAGAGATGGATCTTATCAGAAGGACTGAGATTGGGAGAGCCTGTGTGCATCTGCTATTTTGTTCACCTTCAACTCGACTGAGTGCTGCCCTAAGCAGGGTTTGAACTCACAACCTTTGGATCTAAAAGGGGCCCTGTATTATCAGAGAAGGTGACATAGTGACTTCACCAGTGTGGAGACCTGGGTCTTCCCGCACCTTCTTACAACATGAGGCCACTGTGGGACATTTAAAAGGTGAGCCAAATGCTCTGACCTCATGTTATTAATGATGTCATAGAGTAATTTCAGCATATTGACTTTCAGCTATTTGGGGGAGTCTGCTCTGTAGTCTGATACGTCTGCGTCAGGGTGAACAGGGTGTGGCTGGGGTGAGTATTGTCTTTTAGTATCTTTGGTCATTTCACCTCACCAATATCACTGATACTTGGTAGATGGCTACCAATGATGCTCTGTGTGGTTTGAATCACCCACTGCAGACCACCCTCCTGATGGCGCTTTTTATTGCTTCATTGTGGAAGTTAACAACTGGCACAGAAATCTCTGCCCATTTAAGTGTTTCTTAAGAAATACAGTTGTTTTCAACTTTCTTCACTAAGCTGGAGATGTGTGATGTCCATGACAGGTTCTCTGTGATGCTACACTCTTCTCTGATGTGGACAGGAGTTGGCTTGGCCACGGAGGACCGGTTTCAAATTAGAACGTTCCAAAATTCATGCATGCACACCAGTAGTCTTTCTGGATTGGATGACACGGGAAGTGGGAAGATCAATAAGGTTAGTGAGCAAATAAGTCCGGGTAGAGCCTTGAGCCATCAGCGCTCCATTTTGTTTGGAAAAAGGATGGGTTCCTACAGTACACCTATGTAAAACTTATTTTGTGCGAGGAAGGATAAAGGAACCCTAATAGTACCAATACAAGCACCCTTAATGTGATATCATGTGATATCTTTTCTTCCTACCTCATTCAGTTCTGTACAATTCAAGTTATATAGCACCAGATCACAACAGAAATTGAAGGCACTTTTCATATAGACCAGGTCAAGACCATACTAACTAATTAACTAAGGAATGGTTCAGGGCTGAGCCGAGCCAGTGCTAACCATAAGCATTCTCAAAGAGGACAAAATTAAGCCTACTCTTTAATCTGGAACATGTGTCTGCTTCAGGAACCCAGACTGGGATCTGGTTCCAAAGGAGAGGAGCTTGATACCTGAAGGCTCTGGCTCCCATTCTACTTTTGGAGATGAGGAACCATTGTCATATTTTGCCTGTCTCAGTTCTGCCAGCCACATTTCTGTTCTGCCCTGTCTTAGTTCTTCCCCATCATAGTTCAGCTTTGCCTTAGTTTCTGTTCAGTCCCTGTGCCTCTTTCTGACTCAGTTCTGTCCTGTTCTGAGTCCTGTCTTGTCTTAGTTCATTGTCTCTGCTGTCATGTCTTAGTTCTCTGTCTTAGGTTCAGATCTGTCTTAGTTCTCTGTCTCTGTTATGCTGTAGTCAGTTATGCTGTAGTCAGTTATGCTGTAGTCTGTTATGTCGTAGTCCTGTCAGCCACATTCCTGTCATGTGAATAAGTTCTGTCTGTTTTAGTTCTCTGTTCTGGTCTCTGTTCTGTCTGCCATTATTCTACATTCTAGTTCCAGTATTTTTCCACTGACCCTGCCTCTGCCTCACCTCACCTGTCGGCCACTCCCACCTCATCATCTCACCTGTGCACCCAGCTGTTTTCAGCTACCAATCAGGACTCTATATAAGCCAATCGGCTGCACTCTCACTTTGCCAGATTGTCTTAGCTTCACACCTGACTCTCCAGCAATCCTCTTTGGACCAATTCTCTGTTGCCATATCTGCCTGCTTTGGAAAGACCTGCCTGTTGTATCTGGGATAAGCTCAGCCTTCAGTTCCTGATCTGCCTCTGTGTTCTTGGTTTAGTTTTGCCTGCCTGTCTTCGTGGCTGTTTTGTGTTTTTGTGGCTCCGACATCCTTCAGTATCATCCACCCGTTGCTCTGTGAGTCTGGTCTCACCAACATCTGTTATTTCTGGAAAATAAACTCTTTACCAACTCTCTGTTTTAAGTGTGTTGCATTTGAGTCCAACCTCACTTCTTGTTACAACCATAAGTAACCCTGCATTTTGGGAGTGCAGGGTTCTATTAGGGTAATAGGGTATTATGAGCTCTTTGAGATATGATGGTGTCTGACCATTAAGGGCTTTGTAGGTAGGTGAGGCGAAGGATTTTAAATTACAGTCTGTGCCCAACTGCCTTCTGATTGTAACCATTCTGATCTCAAAATCCTAATTCTCATTGTTTTTTGAAATCCAGCCAATAGTTTGATCACTTTATGTTCTTTGCACAACATTTTGCATTATCTTGCACATCACATCTACCTCTACTACGTCTACTACTTTAGACTATTACTCATGGGGTCAGTGGTTTTTTTAGGTACTTGTTCATTGTACTGTATGCTGTTTTATGTCATATAACCTTGTTATTTAATCTGTTATGTGTTGTGTTGTGTTGTGTTGTGTTGTTTCAACTGTAGCTGCTCAAAAAAATTCCTAGTTTTGGACAAATAAAGTACATCTATCTATCTATCTATCTATCTATCTATCTATCTATCTATCGATCGATCATCTGGTGGTCGTCTGCATACTTCACATGCTGTAAAGAGTTCTCTCTCTGTTTGTGATTGCAGTCATGGGAGTTAACAGGAGGGGGCTGAACACACACACCTGGGTTGTTCTGGTGTTGAGCATTAAGGTGCAGAAGCTGTGACGACCTTCCGAACTGTCTGGGGTCTATTTGTGAAGTCCAATGTCCAGTTCCAATGTCCAGTTGCAGAGTGTGGTTCTCAAGCACAGATTGCTAGGTTTCTTGGGGGAAACTGTGTTGAAATCAACAGCATTCAGATGTGGGTGTTCTCATTGTCAAGGTGTGTGAAGTCTGGTGTGGGATTTACACTAGACAATGCAAACTTTTTGTGTTCAGGGACAATGGTGACTGTGTTAAAGCAGGTGGAAACACTCGCCTGTGACAGTCACAGGCTAAATATGTCGGTGGTGACTTACCAGATGCCAGCTTTCACAATTGCTCTGGTGCTGTATGCGTCTTTGTCACCTAAGCAAAACTCTTTATTTTTCTCTCTGCTTGGATCCCTCACCTCTTCATTCGTCCAGTTATACTGCTCGGGTCATGATTTTATTGTCTTTGTGATCACCACATCAACACGTTTCTGAAGCCACTGTTACTATGTATATGTCTATTCCTCAAGCTTGATGCGATTCTCCTGTGTGGTGACATCTCAGTCCTGTGCAACAACTGCAGGTTCATCTATTCACACTTCAACTTTTTTTTTTCTAATGGTTTGAGCCTTTCTGTCAGCTGGGAGTCAGCAGAAGGTCTGATTGACCACCATGGAGCTGGGGGAGGGCTCTGCAGCTGTGAGGAAAGGAAATATGGTAGGAAGGGAGAAAAAAGAAAAAAAAACAAATTTAAAACAAAATTATAAACCAAAGTTTGAGGTGGCGACTTGCGACTGCATCTGCATGAATGCCATCACCATGGTAACGTTTCTATATTGTGCCAGATTGCATTATATTATCTGAGTGTTCATGTTATTGCATCGAGTCTATGTGTACAAAAGACGAAGAAAAAGATAAAAGTGCACTCATTCCTCTCACACAACATTAAAAGCCTATCCTCATCTCCACTCCCTCAGAGGTCCCACTTCTTTTAGCCTCTGTCTTAAAGTTTTCAGACAGTAATAGGCTTAGAAGCCACTAGCAGTGGATTAAGGGCAGAAAGATAGGCGAGCCACCTCGCTGTGTTCTTTTCTCGTTTTCCTCTTAAATGAAAAGAGGCACAGGCTTCATCTGCGGCTGGGTAAGAAGGCGACACTGGCTCCCTGGCTGTTCATTTGAAGAGGCTGACACGCAGTGATCTAGTTCCTCTTCCCAGGTCTGTCTAATTACCGGCTTGATCACCGGCCTGACCTTTCACATTCAGGCTGGACAGAAGAAAGTGCCGCCACCTTGATAGAGCTGGATAATAATAAGAGGAGGATGGGAGGTGGGGAGATGTGTAAAAAAGTGAAAAAGGGCGGGACTACAAAGGCTTTTGGTAATTGTGCCTTTTTATCTTTTGGAGAAGTAATGAAATGACCCATCTTCCTCTAATCTTTCTTTCCTTTTTCCTTTCTTTCTTTTTTTTTTCCACTCTCTGTTTCAAGCTTTCCTTCTTTTTCCTTCCATCTTTCTTTTTCTTGTTCTTTCATCCCTTCAATTAATTCTCTCTTATTTCTTGCTGTGTGTGAAACGTCACCATTGGCTCTGATGTCTCTGTTGAGTTTTAAACATAAGATATAAATTCCTTTTGGCCTCAGAGTTGAAACCTAACATGTGTTTGGATGAGTTATGTGTGGGGGCATGAAATGTCCTGCGTGAGAGGAGTTGTTTTCTGACTGGGTGTAGAGATGTGATAGTTAGGACTTGGTGGTGCCTCTTTTTTATTTGCATGGTTGATGACTCACAAAAGTTTGGATTTATTTGTGACAGAGAGAAAGTGTACAGACTCTAACACGCAGGTTATGCCATCTGCATGTGTCGTGTCTGTTTTATCCCCAGTCTTTTTCAGATTTATACAAATTGTGAAAACACCAACAGACAACCAGTTTGTAATGTTTGTGGAATCTTCCATTCTGATGATGAGAGGACATCACCAGCGTGGGTCAAAGGCACTAAATGAGACACACACGTCCACATGTGCATGGACACACGCACATTACTTGTGCACTGCGTTTGACATTTTCATTTAATTAGCAGTTACCATGCGACTAAGTAAAGCTCCCAAGCACTCTGGCGGCAAGCAGTATCCTGATTATCTCTTCCAGCTGCATTGTGAGGCACACACAAACACACATACCTACACACACATCATTATCTTTCCACATGGTGATCAGAAACCAGAATCGGCAGATGATCAAACAAATACTGCATGGAGCAGTTTAAAAACATGTAGCCTGATGCTAAGCTCAGTGATAACCGCCATGGCACATGAAGGACTGGCCCTTGGAAGTGTGCAGATCCTTTCTGATAGCAACATACCACAGGGAAAAGAAGAGCAACCCTTTCAAGTGGGTTTTTTTTTTTTGGCTGTGCACCACTTCCTCACCCCCCCCGCTCCCCCAGTCCCCTTCCACCACTCCTTCCAACAAGAACAACGAGGACTACAGTTGTATCATCAGCTCATGTTTTCTGGATCAAAGAGTCACTCCCTACATTTCCAGCAGTAAATCATGACACTCCTTATTATCACTGACATCTGGAGTAAGTCCCACCATCTCTGTGCTGTTGGTCTGACCAGTGGAAATATTCAGCTGCATTTGCCGATAAACAAGAAAGAAAAGATGAGTTTAATGGCTGTGGGTGATAGACGCCTAATTCTGACCTGCACCACTTATACCATAACACAGGCTCCACAGGAAGATCAATACAGAGCCAGACACCACCGCACAGCGCTCCATCACCAGTTATGGCTGCAAGATAAAAGATGGATGAAATGCTCACAGGGCAGAAGACTGGCTGCAAAAACCCAGAGCTCAATATGCTTTGAAATGAATAGTTTTACTGTAGATTTGGTTTCAAACATTGGGACTCCAGGTATAATAGTGAGTGGAAAATACATATAAAAAAATCAAAATCAACAATATTTTCAGTGCTTTCATGGCTTACCAGAAGCTGGGTGAAACAGCTAACACCTCACTGATTAACATGCTGAATTTTGCTTGGAAAATAAATATAAATACCCTAGTTTGTGGTTTTAGGGGGAGTTAAATGGAGTTAGGCGCAGTGACGATGAGGTTGCCAGGTTTGTTCATGTCTGTAGAGAGACCAAAACCCTGATTCCAAAAATATTGTGTGTACTCTTTTTATAAAGAGTTATAAGTTTGTATAAACAGTTGTTCTTCAGGATGAAAAATTGACAGGCTATGACTTTTAGTCTTCATGATAAGCTGGCCTAACCACATCCTCACACCAGCTCAGTACTAGTAAAAAGTTATTTCTGTGTACATCTAAAAACATTGAACTATTTCCAGTGGTGGGTAGTACCGCGTTACATTTACTCCGTTACATGTACTTGAGTATTTTTTTTGATAAATTGTACTTTTAAGAGTAGTTATTTTGCAGAATACTTTTACTCTTACTCGAGTAAATTTGTGAGAAAATATATGTACTTTTACTTCGTTACTTTGGGCTACATGCTTGTCGTTACATTAATTTATCTCTGAATAAATTGAGATGAGCTCAGACGCAGCTCTGCAGCTCTCGGCTGAGGGACACATCCTTAACCAATCACAGCAGCAGCACCGCAGGTGGACGGAGGTGTGCCCCGCCCCTCCACGGCCCTCCTTCACCTCACTGTAGCTCAACAACATGGCGGAAGATGAACCGCCGGCGTCTCACCGAGCTAGTCGGCTAACACGGTGGTACTGGGGCTAACCCGGTGGTACCGGCCGGCTTCGGCGCCGGTTACGGTACTTTAATAAGCCGGCGTAATGTTATATGTGAACATTTCAGCCTCCAGCCGATCACAATCAGTCAGTTAAAATTTCCGTTTCAGCAATAATATAAATATAAATAATAACGTTTGAGATCATACACCGTCATATTTGATCTTACTGTTTAGCTTCAAGCTAAACTCCTTTGAGGAACAGGTCAATATCTCAGCTGATGTCAGTGGAAACAGTTTTTGTTTTTGAAGTAATAAATTGCATCTGAAGTTACTCACTACTTGAGTAGTTTTTTTACGAGGTACTTTTTTACTCTTACTCAAGTACTTATTTTTATGAGTACTTTTACTTCTACTTGAGTCATTATATTACAAAGTAACAGTACTTTTACTTGAGTACCGTTGTTGTTTACTCTACCCACCACTGACTATTTCTTTAAAGACAGGTTGGACTGGTGAACTGTGAGTAGGAGTGAGTCCAAGAGAAGCTTCCTTATAGGAAATTCTATATGTACCAGCCTTCACTCACTGCTCCAGTGACGATTCACAATTTGACTGAAAGTACTGGGAACTATGCATTTAGATAGACTTGTCTGCACAAAGACTGGAAAACTATTGAATTGTGTGTGTGCACTTACGTGCTGGACTGCTTTGCCAACGAGGGCTGGTAGTGGTTCAAGCTCAAGCGTGGACAGATAGCAGCTGTCCGTGATCCCACTTCAACTTTGGCAGCTGCAAGTTTTGCCATGTTTTATGTTGTTTTACTATGTATTTTGTAGGTTAGTCTGCCGAAGTTAAAGCTTGCATGTTGCATGGCTAATGGGGCTTCCCCTTAGGCTGGGGTGACTGTTGTAATACTGAGGGTCAAGAGAAAGTGTGTAAACATTAAGTCTCATTTGAAGCCAACTAAATTATGACAGTGGTAGTTGTGTGTGTGTTGCTGCTGTATGCAGATTTACTTGATAGACATGCCCTCAAACTGCAGGAATTAATTTGCTTGGCAATGTGGTGTAACTTTGATTAGCAGCCAGCATGCTTGGGCCATGAAGCTGTAAAGTCAGTGGCCTATTGAGCTGTGAGGCCAAGGCCAATCGGCATTAGATTCCTCTTCAAACTTGCACTGGGGAAGTTCTTGGTTTAGAAGAAGCGCAGCTCGCTTATACTGATTCTCTGTCTGCACCGGCAGAGCTGACTGGAAGAACAGGCAGTACCTGCTCAGGCCTGTGGTAGCTGACCAATCAGAGCAGACTGGGCTTTTCAAAAGGGGGGCCTGAAAGAGACAGGAGCTAAAACGGAGCGTTATGAGAGAATGAATAGAGGTGGTGCAGTATGAGAAAAATAATATGTATTAAAGTATGAACCTGAAAATGAGCATACTACGTGACCTTTAAAGCAATACATGAGATATAGAAGGAGGTACAGAATAGAGAGACTGCATTCTGGTTCACTGAATTTCTACAGTATTGCAAAGAAATACATAGAAATGATAAATCCTAAGACATTATTGAACTACTCTGGTTTCTTTGCTTAAAGGACACAAATATATAGGCACATTTCAGCAGGGAAATAAGATATGAATGAATCCACAACTGTTATTAAAGTGAAATAGAGTTAATTCTGCAATGCTGCAAAGAATTATCTTTGCCCGAGAATCTGATCCAACATTTCTCTCTAATATGGTAGTTTTATCAAATATCAGATGAAGCACTCTCAATTGAAATCTTCCTTATGTGGATGATAATGACTTTCCTGCTTGAATCCAATTTAAGAGCCTCTAATGGCCCCATAATGTTTCCCCGCACGGTAAATTAACAGGCATACATGAGGCTGTAGCACAGAAAAGAGACACTTTTACTCACTTCTAAAACTCAGTGATTTTCCTTTTCCCCCCAGAAGAAATAACACATGGGGGAGGCGACGTGAAACAAGAGCGAGACACTGAAGAAATGAGGCACAATTATTATTAATATCACGCCACGCACTGCTGGATTTATTTCATTCGTGTACTATTTAAATATTGGCTTTCACAAACAATATTGGATGGTTTATAGTGCATTAATAAAACCCTTGATCAGAAAAACAGACACAGGCCTCTTTCATGTGTTTTTCTTTTTTTTCCACAGCATGTAATAATACAGTCATAAGTGACTGTTCTCTGCAGTTCTTTCATCTGTATGTCCGGTGAAATGACTGATTCTATCTTCTCATATTGATGTCTATCACAACCAATAACAGTGGGGAAAGGTGAACCCAGCAGCAGTGTGTTATCAGGCTTCACGCCCGATCCTCCACTTTCATTTCTACAAGATGTCACGCTGTACGGCTCAGGAGGCCAGCGCACACCAGGAACACCAGGGGAGGTCAAAGGTTCCATTCCAGCAGCATTACCCCAGGAAAGGTTTTGCTTTTAACCTTTATCCAGGACCGAGCATTCTTCTTCAGACTTCCACAACATTAAGTCTGGACCCCATACACATGTGTATGCCAGTGCAAAGGAGACAGTCTGAAAAGATGAATGAATAAAAAGAACAGATTGCATTACAGCTCTCTGTTCAGTGTCCCCAGGAATTCTGTTCATACTGGGCAAAAAGAGTGTGCCAACATTTAGGGCCAACAGAGGGAGTAGTGTTCCCTGTAGCAAAGCAGAGTGTGAGCATGGAGGTCGAGGTGGTGGATGGGAGTGTAGTGCATCCAATTTTCATGCAGGATAATCCAACGGTTCACTTTCTTCTTTTATTATAAGCCTGTTTCCCTTTGACCAAGCTTTTACTAACCTGACTATAACCACCATGTCATCTGTTGTTTCCTTACTCATGAATGCTACAGCTTTACATTTTGTTTATCCTGCTGTCTTTGCTGTCTTTTTCAATTTACTTGTCTCAATTAATAATAATAATAATAATGGTACTTGCCATACCAGTGTTATAGTATTGGACTGGAGCAGTCATTGAATTCATTTAGTTGAGTGGGCTTTGTTGGCATGAAGGTTTTAAAGCTAGTAGCCAGCATAGTGCCAACGTTAGAAAGTACAACATAGATCATTTTGACATTTACATAATTTATACATCCTTGAATCAAAAATACAGACAGATGTCAGTCACCTTTTATTGATCCTACAATCTTTCATTTTCCTTGTCCGTTTTCTCTCTGTCTGTCTCTCTGTCATAACCTCTCCTGAGGTTATTCTTATAATCATTTCTGTGATTGATGTCTGTGATAATAATTTATGTGTTTGATTCGGTGAGTGATTTTAAGGTTAACTGATTTATTGGTTGTGTGCATCTCTGCTTATACGATTTTTTAAAAGCTATATCTAGAAATTAAAGGCACAAATCAATCACCAAATTTCTTTAAGAAGCAGTAAATTAAGTTTAAAGAGCATATAGGATTTTTAATAAGACAAACAAACCTATAACATAATAATAAAAAAATCCTATAGGAGTATAATATTCCTTCGGGGCTTAATCCAATAGGACAATGTGATAAAATTGTTGTTGCGGTAATCATAAATAAATCCTATATAATAAAGCCCACTAAGACTTAATTGGTTCCAAAATCAATTATATTTTCTTATTGGAAATTCCTTTTGGAATCCTCTCGGACTTTTTGACATTTAGGAACAGTAATGGACAGTGACGCCCTTTGCCAGGGTTGGGCTACATTTGTTCTTCTATGTAGCTACATGTTGAGGGATCTAGCTGTAAAGACCTTTCATGAAGGGCCTACGGGCTTTGATCACGCAAAGCACTTGATTGTCAGCATGCCAGCTAATTATTTGTCACTGGTGTAAGGTCGGTCGTAAGCTATGAGGGGTCTTCAACCGACTATCTGTCGTCAGCTTTGCCCTCCCTGCTCCGTTACGCAGTGTCACCGCGTCCGTCTGCTTTCTCCCCTCCTCTCACCTGTGCTGCCTCTCCCCAATTACCCCCCTCCACAGGAAGTAGGGCGCCCCACTATGAAGCGCAGTGCACCAATCAGCATTCGCTGCACCACGTTACCTTTGCAGTTGGAGGTCATTAGTTGCAAATGCCGGATCACACACACACATACACACACTGGCACTTCACTCTGTGACATATTTACTTGGGCCAGGCCAGAGGAACTTATTGGTGCTATTGTGATGCATGCAGTTGACCTGCATGTTGTCATCCTCAACATTCACGAAGATACCAGGACAGTGGTCATCATTAGATTTTACCACACACCACCTTCCGACATGGTCGATGGTAATGACCTCTGGTCATGATGAAGTTGGCAGAACTTTTGATTTTAAATTTAATCCCACATCAGATTGAAGGGTTGCCTCCTTGAGACTGAAGCATGAGCAGTTCCTGACTCCCTGCTGTCTTGAGCAGAAACAGGTTATGTCCATGGACTTTCCCTGGGAAAGTGCTCATTACCTGGTGCATTTCCATTGTTCCATTCAGTGAGTGAAAGGGAGCAGAACCTTGAAAAAACGACAATAGACAAATGGTAAAGACATGGGTTACTACTTTCGTTCACTCTTCAGGAAGGCAAATCTCAATACACTCTCTTATTTATAAAGAAGGGGAATATCTACATACTAAGAATAGCCCTCAGCTGGCTTATTTCTTTTCAGCACAGTTAAAGTAACCTTTTGAACATGTGATGATGTCATGGCTGGTGCCAGCAATTTTAACCTCAGTGGGGTCATTGATCCCACCTGGTTTTTTAGTGCTTCTGGTTGTTGGAATGGCAGTCATTAGAGTCTTCAGAGTACAGTGACAGAATACAGATACAAAAGCTAGAAAGTAAAGACATAATGTACCTGGAAAAGAACAAAGGAATTAAACTTTCAGTGGCCTGCGAGCTGAAGAATTCACATCCTGGAGATCGTCTCAGGTAAGTGCTAGGTGAGGATAAAATACCTATTTCTTTTCTCTTTTTTTTTAGGTGAATGTTTTTGTTTTCTGAGGTGAGTGTACAATTGTTATGAATTATATTCATAATACATCATATTAATTTTTTTGCAGCTTTTCCTTCACCTTTGCCTCCACAGTGTTCTCACTGACAAAGAGGAGCTCCACAATGGATTTTTGGATCTTAAGCTTGTGAAAGACTCTGCATGAGGGATATTGTCTCCTAAGTACATTAGCCTGTAAACGGACGCTTCACGGTCCCCCAACACCCTCTGAGGCCACTTTGCCATGATTGGCCTCAATGAAATTCCAATTGACATCAAAGCCTTTTTTGAAAAAAGAAAAAAGTTTCCCTTCTGCTTGTACTGGGTTGCACCACACTCATCGTTGAAGTAGTGAGGCCGACTCATTTGCATATTTGCACGAACTGTTTTTGCTGAAGTCCTGATGATGATTGACATGATTTAAACATTCATGCTCCTTGAGATTTTCTCTCAGTTGCCTATTTGGCCCCATACTGCAAACATATGTTGAACATATGTTGCCTACATAGTCCAAAAATTTGCAGGAACTGATAAACAACTTTATCCTCAGTTTTGGTCAGTTTTCTTTTTGACGGTTATATTTGTCGTTTTCTCCTCATTGAACATAGATGCCTTGGTTGACCACTGGGTGAGTGAAATGATGATTGTCGGAGGCACGTCTCTCCATGGTCACAGAAGTAATCGCACCAGCCATCAAGCTGGTTAGTGTATTGAGATTAGAACTTCCTGTATAGGTGTGTGTGTCAGTCAGTAGGCTCTTTTGCATCTTTGACTGTTGTGACTGTTTCTGTGGATGGACAGAATGCATCAACATTTGAGAAGGTTGTGCACGAGGGGACTGGGCATCACCAATTAACTTAAATCTAACTCCATTGCCACCTCTTCTTCTCTTATTTGTTGCCCTTGTTGTCTGTGCCTAAAACACAATAATACAACACAATTCATATGTAATAAACTTTACTTTTACTGCAGAACTCTATCCTACTCTACACATGACTGTACAGTGGCTTTGGGTGCTCTGCCTCTTGCTCCAGGTCAGGAGGTGAAGTAGGTGTTGTTGTAGGAGAGGCTGTCCCAGCCCTGGCCTTTTCATTCTCTCTCCTGTTTGTCTCCTTACATACACCCCTATCTGTCACAGCCATAAATCTCAAACTCATCGGTAAATAAATATGACTTTTTCCAGCCACCCACTGTTAAATACTTTTTGGTTTTTTAGCCCACCCCAAGCGTTTGGCCTTGTTTCCCCTCCTGAGAAGAGGTTTAGAAACTGCTACTTGTCCTCTGAGGCTGCTACAAGAGAGCCTACTTTTGACAGTACTTTTGCTGATTGGAGCTCTTTATTTGGCAAATTATGTATCTGTGATGAAGTTGCTTTTCTATCTCTCAGGGAACTAAGTTTAATGTATTGATCTTTTGGTAGTGAGGTCACTTTTTGTCTGGCTGATCGTGCTTTGGATGCAACTGATCCAGTTTCTGCAAAGTGTTTTAGAGTTCCATGCACTGCTCCTTAGAAACCTTTAGTCTGGCCATTGATTGATTGACTGGATGCTGAGAAAGACCCTCTATGCATTGAATAACAATGTAACTTTCGCTTAGTTCTGATGCCACGTTTCCCACTTTCACAATGCTACTTAGTAAGCAAGTAAGCTGGAAACTTGAAAGCCATATTCAGGTGAACACTGGCTGCAAGTCAAGGAACTCTGACCTTTTATACGAAGCAGTTAAGATTAAAGCTTTGAGCTAAGTTAGCCGTAGCTCTTTTAGTGATTGACATTTAGCTATGTAGCCTTTTACAGATAAAGAGAACCTTTATATGGTATAACAGGTATCTGTTTAAGTTTTTTTGACTGACCAAACAGTCTCCAGAACATAGCCCAGCAGGGTAGAATGGTCCCAGTGGAACTGTCGTCTTTTTCTTAGAGGCAGTTTAGCCTAGTCATGACGTAACTAAAGCATACTTTGAGGTTTTTATCATTTCATTATCATTTTTCAGTTCTTACAGAAGTTGATTACTTTGCATTGAGAACATGATGAAACCGAATGCATAATCAATAAAATTGTCTGTAAAATACAAAGTTGTATTAATTTCTAATTTCAGTTTATGCAATAAAAATGACCTAAATATATAATTTAAGCCATTTGTTATAAACACTCATCTTAGAGAAAATATGAGCAAATAAATAATAGGGAGGGAAAAGCCGCTGAATAACAGGACTAACATGTGTAGTGTTATGTGGGAATCCTCCATTACATTGCTTTCACTGCCTTTCTACTCCAGCCGTGTTAGTGTCCTTGTGATTCTTCATGATGTCTACAAATCATCACGTTAGGTTCCCAAAGCATCATGTTAGACTCCATGAATGAGTGTTTCAACAGGCCAGTATGAGGAGCTGTACAAACCATAATTCATTCTGGCCCTCTCACTTACATATTTGCTTTCATATTTACATATTTTCAGTCACAACTTCATGTTTTGCTCTCATAGTCATATTTTAACACACACACACTCAGACACTGTGCTCTCATCCACATGCAGCCAGTGTATAACCTATACTTGTGAAACACTGTTATGTAAGTGATGCTCTATCTCACTCTAACATGACATCACTTTGGAGAAAATAAGCTATATTCATGTATGTATGTATGTATGTATGTATGTTACCTAACGACAGCTAGAGTTAAGGTTATTATTATTTTTGATTGATTGTTAGATTTCAGTTGATGAACTATGTTGTGTATGGATCAACATCCAGCTCCACTAGTTCTGTCTTTCAGTACAGGCAGTCATTGGATATATCTTGTTTGATTGCATTGTCTGACAGCTGTCAAAAGGTTAGGATGTTGACAAAATGCAAACCTGCTGATCTGGAGTAACTGCAGCTTCTGGTACTTTATGCATTCTTCAATTTATCTCTATAGAGTCCTGCAGTATCTGATAACGGTGTATTATGTGATCAACTTCATTGACAAGTGTAATGAAAAATTTGGAATTTTTTTAAAAGGGCAGTACACAACCAGTAAAGAACAGCTTTAAATAGTCAGAGGTTTGTGGATGAAAAGTTGTTAGCCAATTTAAATGAAGTCAAACTGTAGCATTTGGATATTACATTATTTGTTCAAGTCTTCTTATGTTGGAAGTTATCACAGGGCCTCATTTTTCATGTTTTTATGCCTGTTTTACTGTCACAAGTAATTTATTAGACCACTATTTATTTATTTATTTGTTTCTGCTTTTATGTTTTCTAGTTCTGTGTTTTTGCTCATCTATCAGCTTGTTAATTTAAATCGATCAAATGATTTGATGTACTCTCTCACCAGGGTTAAAAGGCATGACAGCTTTTTAAAGGTATTATCACAATACTTTCAACAAAGGCGTCGTCCTTCTTCTGAGGCCATCAGGCATCGTCATCAACCATCTCACAGACCAACAGATCCACGAACAAGGACATACGCTGAATGGATTTGAATTCCAGAAATCCTGGGACCAGAGAACTGTCAGCTAACAAATAAGAGATGCATTTGGGGAAGAATTCTCTTCTGATGTGAGGTAAGCACTTTTATTATATCAAGTCCAAATGGTGACATAATGATTCCACTCATCTTTCGTCATGTCCAGCTGTGAATGTTTCATGGATTTAGATTATGTATACAACAGTATGTAAATACCTATCTACTCGCCATCAGTAAAAATCTATCTACTTGCACACCAGCCAGGCAGTACACTTTGCATTGCATTGCATTGCTTGTTCTGGTGTCTTGTTTTTTAGTGTCTTAGTCTGTTTTTTGTCTACTGTGCCTTGCATGTTTGCACTGGGATCTGAGAGAAATGTCATTTCAATCCCGTCTATGTCCTGTAAAGGCAGAATTGACAATAAAGTTGACTTTGACTTTGAACAGACCTTTCTGACTGCTGGTTTTCTGCTTTGCCCGTTTTCAAAGAGGAAGTGGACAACATAGTGCTATTGCATCAATTTTGGACCATTTTTTAACCACTGTTTTCAGCCTGGAGTTTCTGATTGCATGTGGCAACAGATTGATTTCACTCCAACTGCCTGCTGGACAGGAGCCGCACGCAAATCAAAAGTGCTGCTTATTTGGACAAACTGAGAGCTAATAATAGAAGGGGATACTGGTACACTGGGACAGAGGTCGTTCTTACAAACATGATCCTAAATCTTGGTGTTTTCAGGTACTGTTCAGTTTACAGTTGAAATTTGTATATCTGTGTTTTATGTCTTTCCAACTATGATATTAGGGTATAGCAGTGAGGACAACAATCTTCAATTTCAGCAGCCCAGCAACTATCTCCCAAACAAACTGTGTTTCTGCAGTTCAACCTTTTGCCTTATTGCTTGGGTGTGGAGCATTATTTACACAAAGCTCCACAGTTCTGGATGGAGCCATCAAAGGTTCAGATCAGAGATCAGAGACCATGTCATACTGTTTCTGTCAGGTTCTGATCATATGGGAGTGACTGAAGAAGCTGGACCTAAACATAAGTTTAGATTTCTTAACACATTTTTTTCTTTTCAAAATTCAAACCTGTTTTATCCAAAGTCTCAATCATTGCCAGAGCTAAGGAGAAGTTTCCCTCCCCTTATGTCTAAAAGCCAAATATAATGGAGACAAAATAAGTAAATGTAACACACTGTGCACCATAAAGTTGAAAATATTAACAAAATGAATTGTCATTACTCAATGTAGCTCTGACCATAGTCACTCAACTGACTATGCATTGACCTGCCAATAATAACACTATGTCTGCTTAATCCTCTCCTGTAAAGCATGAAACAGGCAGCACCAGTGTTTCCATGAATGCATCTTACCCAGTTCTGAACACCAACAATGAATAGTACTAAAACACTAGAGACTCTGCTGTTGTCGAGACGAGCAAGATAGATGATGGTTCATCTGAAACCATCAACACAGCTATGGATCACACAAGCTTGTGGTTTCCATCATCTAAATTGAAATTAGAGTAAGTGACAAAAGTATAACAAGGCCACGGTTATGCCTCAACATTTACCACTAAATGAAACAATACTTAATAATGAGATCTTTTGCTTTTGTTGCTTAGTTCATTTTGCTGTAGACTTAAGATTGTAAATGCAAGGCTTACATTTGTAATCAAGTGTTTTTACATTAGCTTTTTATTCAAAGGATTTAAGTGCTCCTTCCTCCACATCCATGTGGATTGTAAGAAATTGACTACTGACTTTGTGCTACTTCATTTACCCTAATTTGTTATGTTGGTAATTTACTCACCATAATTGATTGCAGGTTGGAACACTGGAACTGTCAATTAGATTTTTTGCAGACTCCACCTTTGAATGTGTAACCCATGTGT